>JAPCYS010001480.1:0-49003 GCA_028641055.1 Alopecurus myosuroides
CAAGAAGTGCACCGTCACCGCTTTCGCGGCACGGTTTGCACTGGAAAAGTTCAACGAAAAGAGCCAAACTTGGCGGAACGCACAAGTATGACTCGGAGAGGATGATGAAGTGAGAGATATTTAACATAGAGTTAGGCCCTATGTCAAATATGCGAAGGCCATAGTGGCTCAAAACATCACGGAAGAAAGGGTGACCCGGAGCACGGAAGCCCCGGGTCACGTGTTCCACAAAGCATATTACCTCGTTTTCTGCTGGAGTAGGCCGAGTCTCGTTACCCGGCACCCTCCAGTGATTGTTTTCTTGAGGGGGAAGAACCCCTAACTCGACCAATTCTTCTAACTTGGCCTTGGTGACCGAAGATCGCGCCCAGTTGGCGGATATGGAGTTCGTAGTCTTGGTTTTGGTCGGCTGCTTCTTGGGCGCCATGGGGTTAACCTGTAAAGCACGAGGTAGAACATGAGGAATAAGATTCGGAAACTGTCAGTTGGCCGAGTATTGATGAGCGGTATCAAGACAACATGGAAGCTAAATATTATCCGGGTATCATTTTGCGGAAGCAAGGTACAAATTGTCCGGGTATCATGCATTGTTGTAAAAATTATGGAGGTTTATATGTCGATAAGCGTCTGGGGATGACGGAGGGTTGCCCGTGCCTCTATCGCGAGCAAATGAACCGGAAAGGGAGGATTTTCCGGGTGACAGGAACAAGGGCGGAAAATTTGGGCGGCCCGAGCCAGATTGGAAATTCCATTTCTAGATTTGTGGTGAAATTAATGATTACAGGAAGTGGGAGAGCGGACTGAAGTCTATGTCTTATTTATCGAATAAGCTAGAACGAATATTAGCAGCCTAATTCGTGACCCGAGAAATCACCGGCGGGTCGATTTAGATCTGGTCTGAGGAGAAATCAAGAAATGGCAAGGGCAAGTTAATGGGTACAAGAGACTTACTGGAGGAGATTGAAGCGAAGCTTTGCGGAGGCAAATGGCGCAAGCCTGGTGTCCCTTCGCGATTCCTGGCGGGCAGGTCAGAGGCCTGGCGGCGGATCTTGGCGGCGGGGCGGAACACGCTGTGGCAGAGCGCAGCCGGCGACAGATGGGTTCCGGTGATGCGCGCGAGGTTTCCGTAATGGTGCTTTGTGGGTTTGAGCACGGAGTAAGGAAGGAAGAGGAATGGGGGAAAGTGAGCCGCTGGGGTTAGGGTTACCCCTAAGGGCCTATTTATAATGGCACGGGTGGGAAACTCAGTCCAACGGGCGGGACCCGGAAGTTACGGGGTAACGGCTATCTGTTCGAAGTTTGCGAGATATGCTCCAAGTACTGAGCAAGAGATCCGGATGAAAAAGAGAAGGGGATCCACTCCGTGGTATCAGGATCAATTATCGAGCAAAGTACAGAGCTTTGGCATTTTTATCAAAGCTTGTGCCGGGAAAGTTAAGCAAAGCGTCTGGAGAAAAAGCCGGGTTACTATATGGCTGCCATGGAGTTAAGCCTAGCTGTATATCAGAGCACCTTAATCCGGCCTCCCTACACTTGTACGTTTGATATTTTTGCAGGGAATAGCCAGTGCCTCAGGGAAGAATCCGTGAAGCCCAAGCTATTCTGGGGACTACTGATGGAGGGATAATAACCCGGTAGGCCAACTCCAAGGTGTAACCCGGCCCAAGGGACTCAACGCAGGATCTGGCTAAGGATAACGAAACTTCTGGAAGGCCCAAAATTTGTAGGCCTCGTAACCCGGATTGTGGGTTGCGGTAAGGAAAGCTAGGGTTTGTAAGCGGTGTCCGGGTAGGATTCAGGGTGCGCCTTGGAGGGCAAGTCAGAGAGGTACGGTGCTTTATAAACCGACCCCTAAGTCTAGTTTAAAGAGATCCAAGAGTTCTAGCAATCTCGCCTAATATCGAGTATCCCGTGTAACCCTCAGTTTGAGTTATTATCTCGAGATCGGAGACTCGGCGAATTGGTGGCCGGCTATCAGATCAAAGCTCATCATCATGTTTTCCTCTGAGCTAAACCCTCTCCCAAACGCCTGTGTCGTCTTGCCCCAAGATCAGTTACCCCCGGTAATGTCTGCCATGATTATCCCACGACAATTCTACTGGCTGACAACAGCTACCGATGCAAAGAACCTGGTCGAACGATGCGATGCATGTCAACGATTCGCACCAAGACCACATGCACCTGCTACGGAATTGCACATGATACCCATTGCCTGGCCCTTCGCACAGTGGGGGCTAGACATGGTTGGACCACTACGCAAGTCCACCCCTGGAGGATATACACACTTGCTGGTCGCAGTCGACAAATTCACCAAATGGATCGAAGCGACGCCAGTAACTTCGGCTAGTGCCCAATGCGCCGTCAAGTTCCTCGACTCCATTGTATGCAGATTTGGTGTGCCACACGACATCATTACAGACAATGGTACAAACTTCACAGCAAAGGAAACGCAACAGTTCTGCGAGGAAAAGGGCATCAACTTCAAGTTTGCTTCAGTTTCCCACCCACAAACGAACGGACAAGTCGAGAGATCCAACGGCTTAGTTTCGGCTGGTATCAAGAAACGCCTACTCGATCGTCTACACCCCGCCGCAGGACATTGGGCAGACGAATTACCCTCCGTACTATGGAGCCTCCGCACAACTCCTAACCGATCTACAAAATACACGCCCATTTTCATGGTATACGGGGCAGAAGCAGTCCTCCCCGAGGACGTTCGATTCAGCGCCCCCCGAGTTGTGGCCTACAGCGAAGAAACCTCTAACAGGGCACTCGCGGAAGATATGGATGCACTCGACGATGCGGGACATCGCACTCGCAAGATCCGCAGTATATCAGCAATCCCTGCGAAACTATCATAGTCGCCGCATACGCCACAGAGCATTCGCGGTTGGAGATCTAGTGATGCGACTCAAGCAGAAGGAAGGACATAAGCTCGAACCACCCTGGGAAGGACCCTTCATCATACACGAAGTCATCCCAGGTGGAGCCTACAGATTGAAGAATCCATCGACTGGAGGAATTTATTCCAATCCTTGGAATATTGCACACCTCCGCAAATTTTATCCCTAGGTTTACTTGTTCTCACAACAAATAAGGCTATGTTAGCCACTCTTGTAGCTCGAATACATGGCTTCTCAGTCATCGCAATAAAAACATGGTTTCTCCATCATATTCACTCGCAACGTCCTATTTTTACACGCTCAAAAGTTACAGGAACACACCCCATAAACACACGGGGGCTATACCTACAACTAAGCATTACAGGAAAAAAGCATACATACAAGGTTGTACACCTTACAACAGTTTTTACAAACTATACAAGGTTACAGGATATGCACATCCGACAATCAATCAAAGCGCTGAGCATTCTCAGTCGCCAAAACTCTATCTACCTCCTCAGAAGACAATCGGATGATTTTCTCCGCTGCGGGACGAACAACATCATAGAAGGGGGAAATATCATCGATTGGATCATCTGGGAGCCTGGCTACGAAGTTAAAATCTACTTCAAGATACCATATTCGGACAAAGGATAGAGCTACAACCGCGCCGCATGTCATTTGATTGCGCACACACGCGCGAACCTCTCCCTCACGTCCAAACAACCTGAGAAGATTGCTCCAGTCTTCGGGACCCCTTTCGAGTGGGTAGAAAGCAGCGTTCATCGCGATCAGGACCTCGTGAAAAGAACTCACGAGAATTCTCGCTTGCAGAACACGGAACTTCAGGGTGGCCATCACAAATCCTCGACTGCGATCAGACCAGAAGTTACTCGCATGAGGATTTGAGCTGCCAGCCTCCTGAACTAGTGGTTTTCCACCCACTGCTTTTCTTCCCTGTCATCAGGTCTGACAACTGAAGAGCAAGCATGCTTGATCAGCTAAGGAAACAAAGCAAAAAGAAGACACGGGGGTTGTATTACTTACACGGCAAATCCCTCGCAACCAACGATAATTCATCCATCAGAAACTGCTCACGTTCAGCCGCCAGTTTCTGCTTGGACTTCGCCACATCGGCTATACCGCGCAGAGCTTTAAGCTGGCGCTCACCCTCCCGGACCTTATCACGAAGACCAGCATAGGTGCCAACAGCGGCAACAAGGGGATTTACTGGAGTAGCATGTCCACCGAAGATTCTGCAACTACCCCGGTAGCCTGGAAGAATACTAGGAAATAAGTAAGAAGCCCTATTCGAAGTATTCCTAGTCGCACATCCGACAAAAGTGCTCGGGGGCTACTCCCATCGGGAGAAAAAACACAAACTACGGGAAGCAATTTCCAGAACGAACACTTCGATTAAAGACGACGAAATTACGGGAATACATCCCAAGGTTCATTACATTCACGAAGGAAAGGAAAAAGAAGAACAAAACTAAGAAACTACAGTAGTGCTCCCACTAGCGGCAGTCGCCCCTCCTTTCAGTCGAGCAAATAGCTCAGACAGCTTCCGAGCGAGAATGGTGGCCTGCTCGCCAAAACGAGAGAGCCGTACCTTTTTGCCCGTCGAGGGGTCGACTGGAAGAGCCGAGTAGGCCTCCTCCAAACCGTTGACTCCGTGTGCCAGCGCGAACTGGATCGCAGTCTTCGCGCCAGACTCCGACTGGGCGACTGCGTAAGCATCCAGGAGATTGCCCTCCGAGAAGATCTTCAGCAGGCCGTCTAGCGCGGATGGAGGTACAACGTTGGCGAGGAAGCGACTTCGCAGTTGCGACAACACTTGGGTGGCGTCGCCAATCAAGGAGCACACTCCTTCGGCGTGCCTCTTGAGTTGAGCAAGTGTGTCGGTTAGCACATCTACTCGCTGGATCCCAGGGATCTCCAAAGAAACATCCAGAAAACCTGCAAAGGAAAAGAATGTCAAAATTTCGCAAGTTCACCAAGATAAAAGATACAATTGCGAGAGCCTAGGCCACTTACCCGCGAAACGCTCAGCAAGAGGACGGAGGAACGTGACAAGGTCAGAGTCGGCCTTATTACCAGCTTCCTCTTGATCCTTCAACGCTTTTCTCGCATCCGCGAGTTGCCTATCAAGATCCTCCGACCGCATGCGGGAGGCCTCCAGCTCTTCTCGAACAGCCGCCAAATCAGCTTCCTGAGTGGTTGCCCGCTCAGAGAGCTTGACTTTCTCGGACTCCGAATGTTTGAGTTGAGCTGCGCAATAACATTTGTTAGACATCAATAATGGACACGAGAACAGAAACAAAAGAAGACAATGAGACTTACTCTTAAGGAGCTCGTTCTCGGTCTGGAATCGACTTCAGTGTGACTGAAGCCTCTCGCATTCCGATTCGGCAAGAACAACGCGGCGACCAATCGCCGCAAGCGAGTCAACAAGCGACTGCAAAAGTACAGAAGTAGAAGAATTAGAAGATATAAACTGGAGCCTGTACCCGATTGAATTCAATCGACTACAGCCCCGGGGGGCTACTCCCATCGGGAGCATGTTGGGAATATGCCCTAGAGGCAATCATGTATGATGTAATTCCCACTGTATTCATAAAGTTATTAAGTTGTCCTTGTTTTGAACATCTGATATATGTCATTGAATATGTGATTCGATTGTGGAACCATATATTCACGTTGTTCATACTAATTGTCCTTGGTCGTTAAGGTTGTGCTGGACACACATCCTAGACTAATGTGAGTGTTGGCTGATGACACGGTTCCACTTGTCATGGGCATGGTGATGCCATTCCAACGTTCACGGACTTGGCTAAAGAGTTTAGCAAGTCGGACTGACCCACATTGAGATGCAACGATCAAGTCGTCATTTGCATGTCTCAATCAATGTAATCCTTAGACCTGAGGTTGTCGCACAATCCGAGTTGTGGATCACCGACTTAGGTTCTGTCAAACGTTGTTCTGTGACAAGGCAACTATAAAGGCAGAGTTCGGGTCGAATGAGAAGCAAGCTGCGTGATGTGGATAATCAAGATGGGATTTTGCCCCTCCGATTGGAGAGATATTCTCTGGGCCCTCTCGAGTGATATGATTCAGGAAGCATGGCCATGCGCGACTCAGTTAAGTGTTAACTGTGTCTATTGACTAAAGAGTTAGTCAGATGAATCACATATCACGGATCGAGAAGAGAGTTGAGCTATTTAAGGGATGACGATAAATCGCCTATAGCTCGACAAGGTATATCGTGAGGCAAAAGGGACTAAGATGAATATCGCATTGAAAGGTATGTCGTCATGACTCAATGGGACTTGGGAGTCGGCACGTTCTGCTAGGAGCCGCTACCGATTGATCGATTGGGAGTAGGACTCCAATCGTGTCCATGTCGCCATGAGCCTGCAGGGTCGCACACTTAAGAGCGGGAGCAAGCATTGGTTGGGTTGGACCCGAACCGGAAATGGACTGAGTTAGTGAGTCGGACTCACGGAGGGAATGGGCCACAAGTGTTGTGAAGCCCATTACCATACGCTATATAAAGAGGGGCGCAGGTTGCCCAGCGGGCACGTTAGTCCACTCTCCCATGCGTTGGGAACCCTAGCCCACTCAGTCCAGCCGCCGCACCGGACCTAGCAGTCCGCCGTCGGAGCTCCTCCTCGTACGTGTGGATACCGGCAGAGGTGCTGTACGTTCAGCACTTCGACGTTCGAGGGATTGGATCGGCCGGACCGGATCGTGGGACTGCACTGCCCCGACCCGACGCGCTACATCGATAATCCGCACCTGCGCGTCTAGTGGTAATACTCGTGGCCTTCTACCTCGGCTAGATCTTGGGAGTACCGCGTAGGAAAAGTTTTTCGTTTATCTCCTCGCGCCCCAACAGTGGTATCAGAGCGGTAGCTTCTGGTATTAGGCCCGAGATCCGTACATATGTGATATGTAGTTAGCGTTAGATGTGATCTAATTGCTGTTTTGGTGGTCGGTCTATGAGATAGATCGGTTTTGTACAAGGTTGATTGGATCAATCGTACTCGGGGTTAATGGATGATCTGGTTTCCGTGATCATACTGCTAAGGTCGTGGAACAACTTACCCCTACCGGTCGGTTTCCGCCATCGGGGTATACCGTGACACATAAATCCAGTTGCGGTGATCGAAGATCAAAGAGTTTGGTCGAATCGGAATACGGATCAGATTCGGGTAAAATCGTTTTATCCGATGAAGAAATCCATGATCGGAATGCAGATGAGATCTGCGTTTTCCGCCGTCGTCCTGTCGTAGCGCCTTAGATGTCGTTGCGAGTTTCACAACGCCGGTAGATATCGTATCTATGCATAACTTGTTTTTGCAGGAAGTTGTGAATGGTATGGCTTATGTGCATGTGATGTGTGTAATCCATACATGATCTGCGTATCATGTTTTTGTCAGCCGGCTGGAGCCTAGGTGCTGTCATTTTATTGTATACCGGCCTGCGTGTCGGATTCTCTATGTAAATTTTCATTTACTAGCTAGTGTAGCTTGTTGGAGAACCCGGAAGGCATGCAAGTCGATGTACAAGTCGGCTACATGGAGCAAGATGGCACGTGACAAGAGTTGGCACGAGTCGACTTGCAAGCTTCGTGGAGATGGAGATCACCATGAAAGAGCCATACCATTTCACATTATAATTGCTTTATTTGTGTTATTGTTATGCCTCTATTTACCTCTATTTAGATAGTTGGTAGATTCTTTAATCCCTCAAAGAAGGTCTAGTCGGTCGCCCCGCCAGTGCTGCACCATCACAAGTCGGACATTCTTGGTAGTGGGCTCATAAAATTGAGGTGCTACCAATTCTTTCCGGTTAGGTGGGTTTGAGTCGGACTCTTACACGCAGAAGCACTTGGTAATCTAGACGAGTCCATCACAACGGTTGTGGGGCTCGGGGCGAGGTAGGTTGGGAGCCGGGGCATGTGATGTCACCCAACTAACAGGAGTCGTATAGAGATACGATTGGCAAGGTGTTGCCTACCTAGATCACTTGACGGCTAGCGGTGATGCTAAAGCTCACTAGTCGGCTTGCTTATTTAGGGTCCTGAATCACTTAGCAACCATCGGAGGGATGTTGGTTCTAGTGGGAGCATAAGTATTAAAGCGTTTAATATGCCTGCTCTTTATGAATACATGTCTTAAGTGTTTTTGCGTATTTTCTGTTGTAGATCAATGGCACCTAGCAACCTTCCTCAGTTGTCCGCTTTTGCGTTGAGGTCAATCCTAGAGAAAGATAAGCTTAATGGAATTAATTTCACCAACTGGTATCGTAATCTGAGGATAGTCCTCAAGCATGACAAGAAAGAACATGTTCTAGAAACTCCACTTCCAGATGAGCCTGATGACGATGCGACTGTCGCTGTCATGAATGCCTACCGTAAGGCTAGAGATGAGTCTACGGAGATTAGCTGTCTTATGCTTGCACACATGGAACCGGACTTGCAGCAGCAGTTCGAGAATGTTGAGGCCTACGATATGATCGAAAGCCTCAAAAGTATGTTCCAGGCTCAAGCAAGGACTGAGAGGTATCAAGTCTCTCAAGCTTTGCTTGGCTGTAAGCTGAAAGACGGCGATCCACTGAGTCCGCATGTAATCAAGATGATTGGTTACATACAGTCTTTGGATCGCTTGGGCTTTTCAATTAAAGAAGAGATCGCCACTGATATAATTCTGAACTCTCTTCCTAGTGCGTATGGTCCGTTCATCTCGAACTACCATATGCATGGTATGGATAAGAGTATCACTGAATTACATGGGATGCTCAAAACGGCAGAGGCTGATATCAAGAAAGGCACCAGTCAAGTGTTGATGGTGCAGAATAAGGCTAAGTTCAAGAAGAGTTCTTGGACTAAGAAGAAGAAGGATAAGTCAGGAGGTAGTACCCATGGCCCTGTCCAGAGTGCTCCCTCAAAGACTAAGCCTTCTCCTACAGCCGGAGCCAATTGCTTCTATTGCAAGCAAGATGGCCACTGGAAGAGGAACTGCACCAAGTATTTGGCTGACAGAGCCAAGAGTGGAGGTGTGACTTCCAACTCAGGAACGCTTGTGTGTAATGTTATAGACATTTATCTTGCTGATGCGCCTAATAGTTCTTGGGTATATGATACCGGATCAGTCATTCATTTGCAACTCGTTGCAGGGGCTGGTAAGAACTAGGAGCGTGGCAAGAGGAGAGGTTGATATTCGGGTCGGCAACAAGGCGAGAGTCGCTGCGTTGGAAGTCGGCACGATGCAACTTCATTTACCTTCAGGATTTATTTTGGAACTAAATAATTGTTATTATGTTCCAGCGCTTAGTCGAAACATTATTTCCGCCTCATGTTTGATGAGACAAGGTTATGAGTCGAATATTAAGAATAATGGTTGTTCTTTATATTTGAAAGATATGTTTCATGGCTTTGCACCCGTTCAGAACGGGTTATTTATTTTAAATCTTGATAGTGAATCAGTCTATAACATAAATGTTAAAAGGTTGAAACCAAATGATCTGAATATGACTTACTTTTGGCACTGTCGGCTTGGTCATATAAGTTGGAAGCGCATGAAGAAGCTCCATGATAATGGACTTCTAACTTCGTTTGACTTAGAGTCATTCGAGACATGCGAATCATGCCTACTAGGCAAGATGACCAAGACACCTTTTGCAAGGAGTTGTGAAAGGGCGTCCGACTTGTTGGAACTAATACATAGTGATGTATGTGGACCAATGAGCACGACAGCCAGAGGTGGTTATGAGTACTTCATTACCTTCACTGATGATTTGAGTAGGTATGGATATATCTATTTAATGAAACACAAGTCGGAAGCCTTTGAAAAGTTCAAGGAATTCCAGAATGAGGTACAAAATCAGCTCGGCAAGAAAATAAAGTTTCTACGGTCGGACCGTGGAGGCGAGTACATGAGCCATGAGTTTGATGACCATCTAAAGAGTTGTGGAATAGTTCCTCAACTCACTCCGCCGGGTACACCGCAGAGAAACGGTGTATCGGAACGGAGAAATCGGACCTTGTTGGACATGGTACGATCAATGATGAGTCGGACAGATCTACCTTTATCATTTTGGGGTTATTGTCTAGAAACTGCAGCTTTCACACTAAACAGAGTACCATCAAAGTCAGTAGAGAAGACACCACATGAGATGTGGACTGGTAAAAAGCCAAGTTTGTCTTTTCTAAAGATTTGGGGTTGTGAAGCATTTGTCAAGCGACTTCAGTCGGACAAGCTCACGCCCAAGTCGGATAAGTGTATTTTCGTGGGGTATCCGAGGGAAACCTTGGGGTACTACTTCTACAACCGGGAAGAGGGCAAAGTGTTTGTCGCTCGGAATGGTGTCTTCCTTGAGAAAGAGTTTCTCAGTCGGGAAGTCAGTAGGAGCACAGTGCAACTCGAAGAAATTCGAGAGGAACCGGCTAGAGGCGAGTCGGCGAACGCCTTGGAGGCTGAGCCGGTCGTGGTACCTACACCGGTAACAGCACCTGAACCACGGAGATCTGCCAGATTACAGAGTGCTCGAGATGTTTTACTGTTAGACAGTAATGAGCCGGCAACTTATTCGGAAGCGATGGTAGGATCTGATTCCGAGTCATGGCTTGGAGCCATGAGATCCGAGTTAAAGTCCATGGATGAAAACCAAGTTTGGAATTTGGTTGATCTGCCTGACGGTGCAAGACCCGTCGAGTGCAAATGGGTCTTTAAGAAGAAAATTGATATGGATGGAAATATTTCCGTCTATAAAGCACGACTTGTCGCGAAGGGGTTCCGACAGGTTCAAGGAGTTGACTACGACGAGACCTTCTCGCCCGTAGCGATGCTTAAATCAATTCGGATCATGTTAGCCATAGCAGCCTATTTCGACTATGAGATATGGCAGATGGATGTCAAGACGGCTTTCCTGAATGGAAATTTAACTGAGGACGTGTATATGATACAGCCCGAAGGTTTTGTCGATCCAGCTAATGCTGACAAGGTATGCAAACTTCAGAAATCCATTTATGGGTTGAAGCAAGCATCTCGGAGTTGGAACATTCGCTTTGATGAGGTAGTCAAATCATTTGGCTTCATCAAGAGCGATCATGATTCTTGTTTATACAAGAAGTTTAGTGGGAGCAAAGTAAACTTTCTAATCTTATATGTGGATGACATATTGCTGATTGGAAATGATGTCATGATGTTGCAAGAAACCAAAGAGTCATTGGAAAGGAGTTTCTCAATGAAGGATTTGGGTGAGGCGACTTACATATTAGGAATCAGGATCTATAGAGATAGATCCAGGCGGCTCATTGGATTGAGTCAGAGTACTTATCTGGACAAGGTTTTGAAGAAATTCAAAATGGAAGAGTCCAAGAAGGGATTCTTACCGATGTCCCATGGCATAAAACTTAGCAAGACTCAGTGTCCTTCGACAACTGATGAGCGAAGTCGGATGAGTGTGATCCCGTATGCTTCGGCAATCGGATCCATCATGTATGCCATGATTTGTACTAGGCCAGATGTTTCCTATGCTCTAAGTGTTACGAGCAGATACCAGGCTGACCCTGGCGAAGCCCACTGGGCAGCGGTTAAAAACATCCTTAAGTATTTGAGAAATACTAAGGAAATGTTCCTAGTTTATGGAGGTGATGAGGAATTCAGTGTAAAGGGTTACACGGATGCGAGTTATCTCACCGACTCAGATGATTCTCGTTCGCAATCAGGATACGTGTTCGTAATGAACGGAGGAGCTGTGAGCTGGAAGAGTTCCAAGCAAGATACGGTGTCTGCATCTACAACAGAGGCTGAGTATATTGCTGCCTCAGAGGCGGCAAAGGAAGCTGTTTGGATCAGGAACCTCCTGATTGATCTTGGTGTGGTTCAGGGCGCGTCCAATCCTTTGGACGTATATTGTGACAACAATGGTGCTATCGCACAAGCCAAGGAACCTAGACAACACCAGAAGAACAAACATATACTCATGCGGTACCACCTCATTCGCCAGTTTGTCGAACAAGGTGATATCAAGTTATGCAAAGTACACACGGATGCAAACATTGCAGATCCGTTGACAAAGGCGCTACCACAGCCTAAGCATGAGGCGCACACGAGAGGTATGGGCATTAGATGCCTAGGCATATGATGCCAGGATGATTGACTCTAGTGCAAGTGGGAGACTGTTGGGAATATGCCCTAGAGCAATCATGTATGATGTAATTCCCACTGTATTCATAAAGTTATTAAGTTGTCCTTGTTTTGAACATCTGATATATGTCATTGAATATGTGATTCGATTGTGGAACCATATATTCACGTTGTTCATACTAATTGTCCTTGGTCGTTAAGGTTGTGCTGGACACACATCCTAGACTAATGTGAGTGTTGGCTGATGACACGGTTCCACTTGTCATGGGCATGGTGATGCCATTCCAACGTTCACGGACTTGGCTAAAGAGTTTAGCAAGTCGGACTGACCCACATTGAGATGCAACGATCAAGTCGTCATTTGCATGTCTCAATCAATGTAATCCTTAGACCTGAGGTTGTCGCACAATCCGAGTTGTGGATCACCGACTTAGGTTCTGTCAAACGTTGTTCTGTGACAAGGCAACTATAAGGCAGAGTTCGGGTCGAATGAGAAGCAAGCTGCGTGATGTGGATAATCAAGATGGGATTTTGCCCCTCCGATTGGAGAGATATTCTCTGGGCCCTCTCGAGTGATATGATTCAGGAAGCATGGCCATGCGCGACTCAGTTAAGTGTTAACTGTGTCTATTGACTAAAGAGTTAGTCAGATGAATCACATATCACGGATCGAGAAGAGAGTTGAGCTATTTAAGGGATGACGATAAATCGCCTATAGCTCGACAAGGTATATCGTGAGCAAAAGGGACTAAGATGAATATCGCATTGAAAGGTATGTCGTCATGACTCAATGGGACTTGGGAGTCGGCACGTTCTGCTAGGAGCCGCTACCGATTGATCGATTGGGAGTAGGACTCCAATCGTGTCCATGTCGCCATGAGCCTGCAGGGTCGCACACTTAAGAGCGGGAGCAAGCATTGGTTGGGTTGGACCCGAACCGGAAATGGACTGAGTTAGTGAGTCGGACTCACGGAGGAAGGGCCACAAGTGTTGAAGCCCATTACCATACGCTATATAAAGAGGGGCGCAGGTTGCCCAGCGGGCACGTTAGTCCACTCTCCCATGCGTTGGGAACCCTAGCCCACTCAGTCCAGCCGCCGCACCGGACCTAGCAGTCCGCCGTCGGAGCTCCTCCTCGTACGTGTGGATACCGGCAGAGGTGCTGTACGTTCAGCACTTCGACGTTCGAGGGATTGGATCGGCCGGACCGGATCGTGGGACTGCACTGCCCCGACCCGACGCGCTACATCGATAATCCGCACCTGCGCGTCTAGTGGTAATACTCGTGGCCTTCTACCTCGGCTAGATCTTGGGAGTACCGCGTAGGAAAAGTTTTTCGTTTATCTCCTCGCGCCCCAACAGAGCACTGTCGTGCACCCGATAAAAATCAAGACGAAGAAAATAAAACAAGATTTTGAGCCTGTAGCTGATCGCAAGCAATCGACTACACCCTCGGGGGCTACTCCCATCGGGAGCACTGTCGTGCACCCGATAAAAATTCGAAGACAAACTACAAAGTTTACCTGGCCCGTGGCGCGGGAGAGAGGATCTGCGGAGCTGTCCGTCGCTTCTTTCGAAGCTGAAGTCCTGGCGGCAAAGCTAGGAGCTTCGCGTTCCGCAGTCGTCGCATTGGGGGCTGCGCTGGGAGAATTCTGGACGGTGCCAGCATTGGGAGTTTCACCCGCAGTTCCTGCTTTGTTCCTCTTTTCGGGAGGAACAGAAGAAGCGTACCTGCGAGGGCTGATGGCCTGCACACTGCAGCAAAGAAGAACAAGGAATCAAACACAAGCACAGAAGAAAAACGTTTGACTAAGAACGAGGAAAATAACTTACTCGTCGTCTTCGTCTTCATCCAGCAAATCCGCGTTCCAAGCGGTTGCGATTACTGGGAATGAAGGTGAAGGGGCGAGGGAGCGAAGTGGAGTCACGGAGATAGGGGCATTCCCGGGCGATTCCTCTAAGGAATTATCCTTGGAAGTGGCCTCGTTATCGTCCTCTACCCGACGACGCTTGCAACGACGAAGGCCGCCATTCGAGCCATCCGCATCATCCGAAGAATCGTCCTCGGAGCTCGAAGAAGCATCGTCTACACTGGTGTCGGCTAAGCCGTCCAGGTGACTCGCCAATAACTCCGAGGCGTCCTCTCCCGCAACTGGCGGGTAGCAGTTCGCCACTGCTAAGCTCTACAAGGAAGGCAAGAAAAATTTCAGTCGACCAAGCTCAAAGCAAGAAGAAAATAATGACAGATAGGAAGGATAAAACTAACCGCAGCTGGTGGAGGTTTCGAAGCGTCGAAGGCTTCGACTGTGCAGTCGGGGAATTCCCCCCCCCCCCACCTTCAAGCTGGTGACGGCCGCGATTTTCTTCTCGAACTCAACGTTCGAAAGTTCCTCGCGGCTCACTCGGCTAGGATCTTCAGCGCCTTGGTATTCCCACATTGTGGAACGCCTTTGCTGGAGCGGTTGGATCCTGCGCTTCAGAAAAATACTCGCCAGGTGCAGCCCGTTGAGTACCACTCCAGCGGTTTGATCCCGGAGAGCGGACACTCTTGCGAGTAGGGGCGTGACAACCTGGGTTTCTTCGGCTGACAACTTGTGCGCCCAGGACTTCCGTCTCTTCAAAACAGCGAATGGGTGGAATTCCACGATCCCACCCGGGCTGTTGTCGATGACGTAAAACCACTTTTTCCGCCAGCCTTGGGCGGAGTCGACGAAGTGCATGTTGAAGTAGCTGCTCTCCAGTTGCGCCTGGATCCCGAAGCCACCTGTGCGTAGCGGCTCGCCAGGCTCGGTGTCCACCCGCGATCTCTCGCGGAAGATGCGAACTTTGAAGAGAGCCTTCCAAAGCGCCCAATGAGGGCGAATGCCAAGAAAGCATTCGCAGAACACGATGAAGCACGAAATGTGCTGCACCACGTTCGGAGGAAGATCGTGAAGCTGTATGCCATAGGCATACATCAACCCGAGGAGAAAAAGGATGGAGAGGGAAGGAAAGGCCCCGAGACACGTGGTCCGTGAAGACCACGCGCTCGTTCGACTGCGGGTTTGGTACCTCCTCTTTCTTCCCGAGGCGCACCCGTTTTTCAGATTCAGCCGACAGCAGCCCCTCCCGCTGCATCTCCTTGATGCTCTTCGCGGTATTGGCGAGCGCCAGTCGCCAGCTCGAGGCGCAGGTTGCGCGGAAGCTTCTCCGGTTGCAGAGGTGGCAGCGCCGCGTCTTTTGCCTCCAGCCATGGTTGACAGCACGAGCTCGAGCGCTAGGAAGAAGATGGGCGCAAGGAGAAGATGGATTGAAGACGAATGCTGGGAAGTTTTTACCGCAGCGCTAAGTCCCGTATTTATACACGGAGCAAATCAGGCCCAGCCATTCGATGCGCTACGTGGCGCCTATCGCAGCCACCACGTGTGAAGATGAAACGAGGAGACGGTGAAACGCTGTTCCGTGCCACGATCTTAACAGAAGATCGTGTGCATTTACTGCACCGCTCACGTAAAAACCGGAAGTGGCGTCTCGTTTCCCGGTCAAAAAGCTGACTAGGTGGGCCAGCCCATCTGTTACCACTCCGTCACGTCCCATCGGGAGAAGAAAAGTGCGCCATGACGTCATGGCACGCATCATCAAATTCAAGAACTTTCGAATGGAAAATTCAAACACGAAAATAGCTTCGTATGAAATTCCTTCGACTAAAGGAAATTCTTTTACGAATAAATCATGGAGCAAGACCTCTTTAAAACAAGAGGACTACCCTATACACGAAAACTCTTTCGTATAGGCACAACAGTCCAAACATGAAAACTCTTTCATATGGGAACGACTTTCTACAGTACGAAAATTCTTTCGACTAAATCTTAAACAGTCACTCGGTAGAAAGAACCTACCTCCATTCACACATGATATTTTCTACATCATAAAAACCTGGATTGTTTAGCCGACTAGGCACATACGGATGCCATATTCTTCGAATATGAAGGTAAGACCCAAAAAGATCTTTCTTAAGGGCCTGGAATCGCACTCGAAAGCTGCGTCCTCCGGTATAATTCCGTGTCAACAACACGAAGAAAAATCCTAGCGGACGCGTCGGGTACCCTCATAGGTTAAGTTCGACTCGATAAGTCCCCAACGGCCCAGTCGCAACAATCACCTTATCGGATTCGAGTCGGAGGTCTCGAATCTGTGTAGGCCAGGAATGTTTTTGCCCTAGTCGCAATTAATTGGCCCTGATCTCTCGGGAGAGCCAAGCTACTGTGCCGCATCCTTCTGCAAATAAAGCCGCGATAACAGGCACCTAAGTCGCTCAAACGCTCGAGCATAAGGACTCATTGCACAGGGAACACACCCTTTAAAACAGTAAGCAGCCAAGCTGTTTATTCAAAAGAAAAAAGGCCAAGAAAGGTTTGACCGTCTACTCGACTGGAAAAATCCCACTCGAGCAAATGCTCGGGGGCTACTGACGAAGATATGGATACTAGATCCTGCGGATAAGGACACCCCCTCTCAGGCCCAAGGTGAGGGCCCAAGAAGAGGAGCCCTTGGAATACTCCAGAAGGCCCACGTGAAGCCCACCCGCGCTAAACTTGCGGGTTAAGCTAAGAAGCATGTAACCGACCTAGCTAGGGTTCGAGTCCTCTCCGGGTAGAGCTCGAGACCTGGCCGCCTATATAAGGCCAGGAGAGCCCCCGAGAGAGGACCAAGCAATACCGCACGACCTAAAGCCTTGAACTCGAGACCTACTCTCGATTCGAGCACCATCTTTGTAACCGATCTAATCATATTTACAGATCGACAAGAGGCAGGAGTAAGGGTTTTACCTCTACGAGGGCCCCGGACCTGGGTAAATCTCGCCCCCTGTCTAGCCGACGATTCCACCAGCGCTCATGGGTTCTCCTAATCGAAACCCGATAGGTTCACCGAAGGGATTTGTTGAGTCAGGGATTCGACAGTGATCCATCAGCGGGTGTCTCAACATCTCATCTTTCTTACGATCTTCCATATGTCAGCGCAAAAGTTTGGCATGCTCTTTGTTTCTGAACACACGTTTCAACCGTGGTATTATAGGAGCATACCACATCATCATTTGCAGGAACCCTCTTCCTGGGTCGCTCACCCTTAACATCGCCAGCTTCGTCTGGTCTGATCTTATACCGCAATGCAGTGCATACCGGGCATTGTTCCAAATTCTCGTACTTCTCACCGCGGTAGAGGATGTAGTCATTAATGCAGGCATGTATCTTCTCCACGTCTAATCCTAGGGGGCATACAAGCTTCTTTGCTTGGTATGTACTGTCGGGCAATTCATTGTTTTTAGGAAGCTGCTTCTTCACTATTTGTAGCAACTTTGTAAATCCGCTGTCAGTCACATCGTTCTCGGCCTTCCATTGGAGCAATTCCAGTGTGCTGCCCAGCTTTTTCTGGCCGTCTTCGCAAGTTGGATACAACTTTGTTTTGTGATCCTTTAACATATGGTCGAACTTCACCCTCACCTTTTCAATATCGATTTATGTCTTTGCATCCGTAATAGCCTAGCCAAGATCATCGATGGGCTCATCTGGTGCCTGCAACTCTGATTCCACTTCATTGTTGTCTTCCATTCCAGTATCGGCACCATATTCAGGGAACATGTCATGATAGTTGTCATCATTCTCTTCTTCTTCGTTGTCTTCCATCATAACCCCTTTTTCTCCGTGCTTGGTCCAACAATTATAGCCGGGCATGAAACCGGATTGAAACAAGTGGAAGTGGATGACTTTGTGAGAAGAGTGTTCCTTCTGATTCCGACATACAGCACATGGACAACAGATAAAATTATTCCGCTTGTTTGCCTGGGCCACCTTTAGAAAATAACCCACGCCTTTCATGAACGCGACAGAGCGTCGGTCAGCGTATATCCATTGCCGGTTCATCTGAATTATATGATTATTAATTAAGAACTGTTACAGAACACCATGAACAGAGAAATGACAAATGTTACATTGAGAGATGAAAGGTTAAAGTTTGTACCTCAACCGAGGAGGAAAGAAGGACGAGGAAGCTTATTTAATTAAGTGTGGCTCGGAAAAATTAAATCGTGCTTGTTTTCTGCGAGCTGAGATGCCGTTCTTCTCCCAGGAATTTCATCAAACACCTCTTGTGCATAGGAGTGAAAAAAGTGAGCACACACCACACAACTAGAAATATGTCCTCCAAAGTGAGTGGCATGAGGAGAAGAGAGGGCTGTCAGGGTTTATATATAGTGGGGGTGTCATTTTCCCCCGGTTGGTGGCTCCAACCGGGGAAAAGGCCGTGCACACCACACGCCTGCACGGGCCCTGCTCGTCGAGGGCCTTTAGCCCCGGTTGGTGGCTCCAACCGGGGCAAATAAGCCCAACACCACGAGCCCTGCTCGCCCCGGCCCCACCTCTGCAGTCTTTTGCACCGGGTGGTGGCTGATCCGGGGCGAAAGGGGTGGTCGCGGGTGGGTAAAAGCCCCGTTTTCCACTAGTGTTATGCGGTGTGTCACACAGAGATAGAGTGGGTGATCTTGATAAGCGTGAACTCTTGCGGCCAGAGATACCGAGGGAGAGTGGGCACTATCCCGCAGCAGCTGCCTGTTGCTGCTCAGCCCAAAGGAACAAGGAGATGCTCGTCCTCACCGTGACAGAGCAACTGATATCCATTTCTTTTAGCTCAGCACAACAGTTGACAGCTTAGAAATAACATTTTATATTAAAAACATGGTAGCGGATATTTCAACATTGGGTCAGTAGTTTGCCGATCAACCCGCGTGGCTTTACTTTAGTTTATCCCTATCAATACACCTCTTTCCACACAGTATCCATCGTTATTTAATATCGTGTGGCATTTTTTTAGTCCTGAATGATTTTTAGGCGTCTTTTCTTTGAACAAATAAATCTATAAATGAAATTGGATGGATCTTCCACCCCTATGCTATGAGTGAATCTTATCTATCGGCCTCTCCTCTTCCCCTTCCAAAAACCATAGGAATGACAAAGTATAGCTCTATTATCTTGATCAAGACTAGCGCGCTTGCCTCCATTATCTCGTTGTTCTTCTGCTCCGGAAACCTCCATGAAAGTAGGATTCTTGTTTGCTTCGATGAAAATACCTGGCTATAGTATATGTTTGCTTGCAAGCCATTATTTTCGGGAGCACGAGCACATATGAAAGGGCATGTGTAAGGATATAGTATTCACCGCTTGCTTTCGTGTCATAACGGACATGAAACAAATCGGGTTCACCGGAATACTTCTGTCTTAGCCATGACTATCCAAATCCACAATTATATGCTCTTTAGGGAGGAATAAATAGAATGCATGGTTACATTTGGCAGAGACTTATGGTACTAACTTTATCAGATGTCCCTAGTTCTTTTACTTGAAAAATAACACCATCTGGTGTCTCAATCATATTTTTTAAAATATATGGAGAGTCGGAGACCCAATTAATGGAAATGTTAGGTTTCTTCATAAGTATCTTCGGAAATTGGAAGTGTCTTAAAAATTTAAAATCTTCGGTTGGTTTGTGTCTAGGAAAAAGTTTCATAAATAACCTCCCTAACAGAAGGTAAACTCGTTGTAAAAAAATGTTTCTTTAATGATGCAAAAGTGTCTGTGAGCACTTTTTATAACCTGTGACTTTGCTAGAAAAATTTAGAGATTAGTTCACTTTACTTTTAGCATGAGCCCTTCGACTAATCACTAATATGTTTGATAATTGGTTGAGTGTGATCGATAACGTGACTAAAGGTACTAGATGCAGAGGTGTATGTGCTTTTCCGTGAGAGATTTAAAATTGTCGCAATGAAGTGGCTTTTAACAATGAGAGAGGGGACACATTTTTGCATGTTTTTCATTGGACCATGTACTGGATTCATATGTGGTCCCATATCCTTCCGGAGGACTAACGTGGACATTTGGACTCTTGATGCACTCTTTTGATGACGGTCGTTCGGCCTATTTTCAATAAGGGTGGCTAGTTGCACACTAGACGATTGCATTATGTGTAGTGGCCTATATTGTTCTGTTTATGTCGTTTATTCATGTGGTCACTCTTTGCGATCCATGAATTGTAATGACCTGTATTACTTGATACTTTCAAAGTTTTATTATTAATGAAAAAACTATGTGCATTAATTTGATGCAGAGGCTGAGAAACCTCCATATAAAAAAAAACTAAATAGACGTGTGTTGCTACCGAAAGGATAAAAATCAAATAACAATAAAATATCAAATGATATACTCCCTCTGTTCAAAACTAGATGACTTCCATTCATCTAAACATGCATGTATGTAGATATATTTTAGTGTCTAAATACATGCTTGTTTGAAAAAATGGAAGTTATCTATTTTAGAACAAAGGGGATATTAAATAAGTTGATTTTGCTTTAGAACATTAGAGACTAAAGAACTACTATGAAACCATTAGAATTTGTTGATTCGGTTAGCCATCCACCATAAGAGTATAAGACACAGAAGACTTTGCAAGAAAGCTCGGTCTATTACTCACCGTTGGGATGATACACCATTATTTGTTTACCTTTTTTCTTATACAAGTGACAAGTTGCCCTTTTATCTACAGCCAATTCAACTACGTTTAGAACCTTGATGGAAAAAATTAGATCAAACTTTAAGGGGAAAATGAAACCAGGAGTAACAGTTTTGATAGAAACAATAATTAGTTTAGCTTAATATTGGAGCCTAGCAATGGCTATTGCACGGTTCACAATACTTATTATTTTTCAAGTTGACTAATAGGGGCTTGATTTGTACCCTAAGTTGCATCGTGCCACTAGAGGCATGCCCCCTTGAACTAAAAAAAAAATCCTTGTTTTAATCCAAAATTCCAAAAAAATATCAAAGACCTTAAAATTTTCTCCGCATGCTCCCTGGTCAAAGACATAAACTGAAATGTTCCGCTGCCCTGGGGTACGTGAGCACCCTTCCACGATGCCCACACGCTTAAAAAAAGTGGATCACTACAGGAAACGAGAATGTTATTACCATACCGCATAAAAAGTAATAAAATTGATTCAGATAAAACAAGTTTTCTTTACTCAATGTCAACTCAGCCAAAAGGTCTACGCTCAAGAGTCAAACCCCAAAAACTATGAACAACTTTTTTTTTGAAATTCTGAAATCACCTTTGTACACAAGAAAATAATGACATACTAGGAAAGCAAGCTCAAATAGGCGCACAACGGTGTAGCAAATCCCCTCTCAAAACATCAAATATGACGCACCTTGTTCAACATAGGAAAATTTTAATGCAATTTGCTTATTATGCATAGTAATATTATTTAGTCCGTGGCCATGGCTTCAACGATGTGATTAGCGTATATGTTTTCAATGGACTTCATTTGTAGCTTGAGTTCTCCAGAGACACTATCTTAGCCGCTAGTACATATTAATTTGAGCGGTCTTTTTGCCCAAGGTCTTTTCCCAATCAGATTTTTCTAGTAGGAAATGTTAAACCCATACATTGAATAATGGAATGGAGAGCACATAATATAACCAACATACTAAGATTCATACTAAGAGTGTAATTTGCAATTAACATCGTATTTTTAGCCTCCACGCATTTTTTGCTGGCGCGACGCATGGCCTCGCGTGCTTACCACAAGCTCGCAATGTCGGGTTGGGATCGGTGGCTCTGGGTTCCTATTTTCCTGCAGTTGGATCATCCACCGATTTTCCTACCGTGACACTAGCCTTGCTGGCTCCCGTGCCGCTTTGATGGATGGTCACGTATCTTGTTGGTGACACCCTTCATTGGTAGCGGATGTTCGTTTTTTAGCCTCCGCCAAATTTTGCTACTGCGACGTGTGGAGCTATATCAGGCTGGTGGGTTGCCGGGTAAGGTCTGGGTTGATGAGTGCTCTTGCGTGGCTATGCCAAACCGGGGTCGATTTCGCTTTATGCGCTCTCTCTTCCTGAGTCAGTCTAGGTCAATGCCTCGATGGGTCACCTAGCGGGTTGGTGCTAAACTAGTGCTGACATCGCATCATGATGTATCCTTCTACATGCTAGTGGGACCGGTGCCTTTCTTTAGGTGGCTCCACGAGCCTGTTAGTGGTGCTTCTTGCCCGGTCATTCTATTGGTTGCCACTTGTTTGTTTGAATATGATGGATGCTACTTGTTTTGCTGCATAGAACCTCATGATGTTGTGTTTTGCACGTGTCTGAGTGCATGCGTGCCTTGTACCATACCTTGCATCTGATGGTTGAAATTGTCTATTTAAGTTGCCGACATATCTTTGGATTTTTGTTTGTTGGGTCTCCCCTTTTTTGGATTTTTTTTTCGTTCTTCCTTCTGTTCTTCTTCCTTGCGTGAGGTTGTTTGGGGTTCTTGGTTTGCGTTCTATGCATGTTGTTTCTTTGTCCCTTGGTTTTCTAGTTTCGTGGTGCCTGTTTTTTCTGCTGCTTTTTCTTGTGGTGGATGGTTGCTCAGCCGCTCAGTGGTTCACGATTTTGGGATTTTTTCCTGTTTTTATAGTGTTGCATGTTGGTTTATTGGTTTTTTCGTAGGTTTGTTCTTTCATTGTTCTTGTTGATCCTTTGTTTTATTCTTTTTACTTCTGACTGGTGAGTTATTTCTGTTGGTGGCAGCATGTTCTTCGAGCATCTTGGCGCTATTTTTTTATGGTGGTGTGATGTATTCCAAGCTTTTCTTTGTGCTTCTACTTTGTGTTATTTTTTCTCCCAAGGCTATTCCTTTTTGCGCGATGGTGTTTGTGTTTATTCTATCGCATTTTTTTTAATGTTTTCTCTAATCTGGTGTGTTTGTGTCTAATTCATATTTGTCTGTTCGCTTGGTGGATTGCTATGGCTTCTTTGAGTCGCCAGAGGTGATAGTCTATTTGTTGGTATTTCCACGTGGTCGGCAGGCCGGGGATCCAGATTTCATCACGATAGTTATTCAGTTGTGGTCGGGAGTTGTACTCCATTTACCCTAGGTATTTTGTTCTGGCAGTAGTGTGTTATCTTCTGTGGTATCTTTTCTACATGCGTTTGCTTCATTTTTTGGCTCTCCAAGGTGATTCTTTTTTGCATGCCGGTGTTTTCTATTTATTCTGCCAGGATTTTTCTGGTTTTTCTTATTTGTTGTTTGTGTGCCGTTTAGATTCACAAGTTCACTTTAAGGATTTCTATGGCTCTTTGAGTCAAGAATGTCTTTCATACTAATGGAAGGTAGCTTAGCTCGACATGTCTCTCACTATGTCACGTTACAAAATTCTTCAACATGAATAGAATCATCACTTTTGGATTCTGGTCAATTTTGAACATAATGCTGCCTGGTTTGGATTCTGATGTTGCAATCTAGATATTGCACTTGCTCTGTAGAAAAATCTTGTATTTCAATGAACATTTGTATTTAATCTTGAAGCAGAGTTAGAGATATTTCACTTGCTCTATAGCAAAATCTTGTAACGCAGATATTTCACAAATTAAAATAATATCATACAGCCAAAGCAGAGATTATAGATATATTGGAAATCACGCAAAAAGACTATTGAAGACGTTCGTTTCAGAGTTATCTCTTCCATCACTAGCGAGTAAGTGGTTTGCACCTACCCAGTTTTGCTTTCCTCAAATTTCCTTTATAGTTGATAGAGCCATGTCAAGTTCTTTACGTTTATGTAAATTCTACTAGCTAGTTCAATTTTCTTAAGCACATATATATATATATATATATATATATATATATATATATATATATATATATATATATATAATATATAATAATATATATATATATATTATTCTTCAAATTAATTTTATTCAAATCACAAGTTCATTTCTTCCTCAGTGTTGTGTGCTTAGAAAGTTTCTCTAATGCACGCAAGGCAGCAAGTCCATGAGGAGTTCCGCAAGATGCATGCCACGAGTGAAAGGAGCGGTTGCTCACCGATTTTCCTACCTCGACACTGGCCTTGCTGGCTCACGTGGACGCTTTGATGGATGGTCACGTGTCCCTATCGACACCTTCATTGGTACGGATGTTCGTTTTTAGCTTCCGCCGAAATTTGCTACTGCGACATGTGACCCATATCGGTTGGTGGGTTGTCGGGTAAGGTCTGGGTCGGTGGGTTCTCTTGCGTGGCTACACCAAATCATAGTCGATTTCTCTTTATGCACTCTCTCTTCATGGGCCAGTCTAGGTCGATGCCTCGATGAGTCACCTAGCGGGTTGGTGCTAAACTAGTGTTCACGTCACGTCATGATGTATCCTTCTGCATACTAGTCGGACATGTGCCTTTCGTTAGGTGGCTCCAAGAACCTTTCTCCTTGGTGCTTCTTGCCCGGTCGTTCTATGGTTGCCACTTGTTTGTTTGGATGTGATGGCTGCTACTTGTTTTGCTGCATAGAAATGCATGATGTTTGTGTCTGCATGTATCTAAGTGCATGCGTGCTAGGCCTTGCTTGTACCGTACCTTGCATCTGATGGTTGCAATTGTCTATTTAAGCTGCCGATCACATATATTTGGATTGTTGTTTGTTGGGTCTCTTTTTGTTTGGATCTTTTTGTTCTTCCTTCTGTTCTTCCTTGTGTGAGGTTGTTTGGTGTTCTTGGTTTGCGTTGCTCTATGCATGTTGTTTCTTTGTCCCCTGGTTTTCTAGTTCCATCGGTGCCTTTTTTTTTCTAGTGCTTTTTCTTGTGGTGGATGGTTGCGCAGCCGCTCCGTGGTTCGCGATTTTTCGATTTATTTCCTGTTTTCATGGTGTTGCATGTTGGTCTAATGGCAATTTCGTAGGTTTGTTCTATTACTGTTCTTGTTTAGCGTTTGTTTTATTCTTCTTTCTTCTGAATGGTGTGTTATTCCTGGTTGTGGCTGTTGGGATTCTCACAGGATCGATCACATAAGAACTAGACTACCACGCACACGCGAAAAATCTTTTTGCCAAGGGCGCTTGTCGCACCCGTGTTTTTCCTCTTTATTTCTGTGTAGAACTCATGGTACAATATTGTGGTACAGGACCTGTGCATATATACATGCACGAACAGACCTAAACCATAACCTACTCGTACACCAACTCCTAACACCACCGTACATGCACTCCTATACCAACTAGTACTACTCCAAACTATCCAAACTAGTAATACCACCACGTACTACTAGTTGGACCGGCTGTAGAACTTTCCTAATTAGATACATAGATGATCAAGGCAAGATTATTTCTAACAATCTCTCCCTAATCTTGACCTGTCATCTCCTCGTGCTCCTCCTTATCTTGACTCCTGACAGATTCACGACGATTCCTCTCGCCGAGACTCCTTCTCTGCGCACGATCCCTTCGGTGACTTACCTAGCTGTCGTCTCGGGAGATCACCTTTCACTGTCATGCCGTACATTTCACTGATCTGTCTGCACACTGCCGCAGTATGCCTTGCACCACTGTCATGGTATTGTGACTTGCACCCCTGCTTTGCCACCGCCATTGTTTGGCCCTGCCATGCATCGGTTCGCACCTCTTGTGCCACCGCCATTGCTAGGCATCCTCGCACTCGGTTCGCACCATACTTCTATGTGCTTGCTTCCAGTAGCCTCCTACTGCTCGCACACCTCCTCGCTTTACGGTAGCTTTTCTTATGACCGACCGCCTTCGGCGTCGCACCGAATAACACTGGATGCAAACAGGACGCTCAACGAGGACATGGACACAACTCACGGAATACACCGTGCACACCTCAAACGTGACGCGCTTCAACTGCAATGGATCCTCACAGAAACGACCACTTGGAAACAACGACGACTCACTGAGACGACGCCGACCACACATGCGCACACACTTTGACTCATCTAACACCCGATTGACGATCTTGACGAAACTCTGGGCACCGCACCTCAGCACCACCGTCGCATCAACGTCATCCCCTACACCGCTTGCCGACGACAACTTCCCGCGTCGCCTCCATTGTCCCTCATCGAACGACGATCGCCCGCCCCGAGGTGCTAGTACGGGTCGCCTCCCGGGGCAAGCGTGGCCTCAAATCTTCGACCTCGCTCTGATACCAATTGTTGGGATTCTCACAGGATCGATCACATAAGAACTAGACTACCACGCGCACGCGAAAAATCCTTTGCCAAGGGCGCTTGTCGCACCCGTGTTTTCCTCTTTATTTCTCTGTAGAACTCACGGTACAATATTGTGGTACATGACCTGTGCACGACCAGACCTAAACCATACCTACTCGTACACCAACTCCTAAACCAGTACAGCACTCCTATACCAACTAGTACTACTCCAAACTATCCAAACTATTAATGCCACCACGTACTACTAGTTGGACCGACTGTAAACTTTCCTAATTTGACACATAGATGATTAAGGCAAGATTATTTCTAACAGTGGCAGCATGTTCTTCGGGCATCTTGGCGCTAATTTCTTTTTATGGTGTTGTGTTTGTATTCCAAGCTTTGCTTTGTGCTTCTCCTTTGTGTTTTCTTTCCATCCAAGGCGGTTCGTTTTTGCACGATGGTGTTTTGTGTTTATTCTAATTAGATTTTTGTAACGTTTTTTCTTATCTCCTGTGTTTGCGTGTCATTCATATTCGCCGGTTCGCTTGTGGGGATTTCTATGGCTTCTTTGAGTTGCCGGAGGTGATAATCTATTTGTTGGATTTTTTTTCATGTGGTTGGCGGGCGGGATCCAGATTTCATTAGGATAGTTATTCAGTTGTGGTCCGGAGTTGTATTCCATTTATCCGTAGATTTTTTCTCTGACGGTACTGTGTTTTTTTTCGTGGTAGCTTTTCTACATGCTTCTGCTTTGTTTTCTTGCTCTCCAAGGTGATTCCTTTTTGCATGCCGGGTTTTCTATTTATTATACCAGTTTTTTCTATGCTTCTTTTTTATTTGTTGTGTTTGTGTGCCGTTCGGATTGACAGGTTCACTTTATGGATTTATGGCTTCTTTGAGTAAATAATGTCTTCATACTAATGGAAGGTAGCTTATATCGACATGTCTCTCATCGTGTCACGATACAAAATTCTTGAACAAGAATAGAATCATCACTTTTGGATTCTAAAAAGTTTTGAACTAATGCTACCTGGTTTGAAGTTGATGTTTCAATCTAGATTATTGGAAGGATCATCTAGGGCTTGTTCTAACTCACTATGGAGGATGCATTGTTCGGATTATGGAAGTATCCCATATTTTATTTCAAGGAACATTGTATTTAATCTTGAGGCGGAAAAGGGACTATGAGAGTTAGAGATATTACAGTTGCTATGTAGCAAAATCTTGTAACACAGATAATTCACAAATTAAAATAATATAGAATATAGCCAAAGCATAGATAGATAGCCATATAGAAAATCACGCAAAAAGACTATTCCAAGCATTCATTTCAGAGTTATCTCTTGCACCACTAGCGAGTAAGTGGTCTGCAGCCCCAGTTTTGCTTCCTTCAAATTTCCTTTGTACTTGATAGAGCAATGTCAAGTTCTTTACGTTTATGTAAATTCAACTAGCGAATTCAGTTTTTTAGAAGTAAATATATTTTATTCTTCAAAATATATATTTTACTCTTGAAATTACTGTTATTCAAATCTTTGGTTCATTTCTTCCTCAGTGTTGTGTGCTAAAGTTTCTTCCTCCAATGCACGCAAGGCAGCGTCCATGAGGTGTTTCGCAAGATGCATGCGGTGAGTGAAAGGAGCGGTTTTCTCACCGGTTTCAAGCTTTGATAGAACGACGACGACAATGTTCCTTTGATTGGGATTTGAGGCATGGCCGCGGGGGAGCATGAAAAGCTCCTCTTGCAATAAACATGTTCTTTTTGGAATTTTAATAGGTTCTTTTATCAATCGACTGGGCTGATGATGTATTACACCTAGAATATACCCTTCCCTCGCATGGCATGCATCATTTCGATGCAGATGGCGGTGTCTCAATGTCTTTTTATAAAAACACGTGAATGACATATTATGTTGTCTAAAGAGACATGTAAAATCAGTGATATCGAGATAGTAAATTAAATACATATGTGATGAGTATGTATTATTAATTATTAATTTGAACAAATGATGGTTAAATACATGGATGATGTGTAGCGCATGTATTGATTAGTAAATATTAGTGGAGATGGGATGGACTATCGATTGGCTAATTGGATGGATGATGTGGATAGCATGCATGTTGAGATAGAAAATTAATTAATGCATGTTAGTGGGGTTTGCTTTAGACATGTGATGAGTATGTATTATAAATTATTAATTTGAACAATTGGATGGTTTAATAAATGAATGATGGGTAGCTTGCATGTAATGATCAATAATATTAGTAGTGATAATATGATTGGCTAATAGGATGGATGATGGGCAAGGCTAGTTTACGGGTGACCTGAGCCAAGGTTAATTTCGATAGTGTTATTTCCATTAATGGAAACTCGCTAATAATGCTATGTACGTATATTTTTGTAATCATCAATCGCAAAGAAGTACTCGGTCAAAGAAATCGGATGGAAACAAAGGAAACAAACACTGAAAGGAGGGAAAGATTCTGCATGTGGGTGGGCCCTGGCCATTTAATTACTCTGCATGTGCATTCCGTCCATGAGAAGGAAAGAGCTGCGCGGCGGTCAGGTTTTCCCTTGGGCACGGTCACCCATAGAATAGTGTTCTGATGGATGATATTGATAGCTTGCATGTTGAGATAGAAAAATAATTAATGCATGTTAGTAGGATTTTGTTTTATAAGAAGTGTAGATAGATTGGTTTGGTTGCATCATATACTCATGAGGTTGCTAATTGGCACCTAAGTTTTGGTTCAAACTTTAGATGCATGCTTATAAATATGGCAAACGCTAAACTTGAAAGTTATAAACAATCGAATATCATTTCCGAGCAAGGTCTACAATATATTTTAGGAAGTCACTCGACATTCATGCCTTTGGTTTTTTTATTTTTGCAAACTAGTTGGCATGTACGTGCAACGCACGTCTTCACAGTTAAAGGAGAATTATAAGTAGGAACGATGACGATAGGCCGATGACGATCTGCGCGGGGAGGTTCTGCTTCCGCTTGGAGACACGTAGGCTCTGATGGTGTTGAGCGTGCCCGCCCTCTCCAGGATGTTGAGCAACCGTCGTCGTCGTCAGGACTTTGTCGGGCAGCTTAATTAGCCTCTCGATTTTCAGCAGCTTCATGCGTTCAGAGACACCAGAGGAAATTAGCCTTCCACGACGAACGAATAGAAGAATGTACCATTTGGTTTGCGTCGCCTTCGAGATGGTAGCGTGCACTATTTGAAATTGCATAAAAAATTATTTTTACAAATTTTATGTTTTTTTTTGTTTCTCAAAACTATTTTTAATAATGCTCCACCAACTTGTTCCTTTCTGGAATAAAAATAACAAAAATTATAAAAGAAAAAAAAGTTTTAGGGAATGGCAGCAGAACTGGGTCGGCCCAAGACCCAGCCGGCCATCAGCCCAACTACACAACCCAAAATGAAACCCTAGCTCTCCAACGAACCTCCTTGCTTCTTTCATCCTACACCCCGTATCCCTAACTTACTTCGCAATCGGGTCCTTCCCTCCTTTCTCGTTCACACACGCAGACGCGCGCACACAACGCCCCGAGCGCCTCATGCCCTCGTCTCACCCGATCACGTCGCCTCCTCCGCCCCTCACAGTGGCGAGCTCGTCCCAGCCTCTCCTTCTGTCGCCATGGGCATCCACCCCACCTAGCTCGACCCAAAGCACAGCCATGGCTTCTCCGTCTACACCACCGCCAGGGGTGGACGACTCCGCCCTCCTCCTACTTCCTAGCACGTCGGCGCCTCATGCTGCTCTCTCCCGTGCGCGCAACGCAACACGCATGGGTCGGTCACGCTCTCCACCTCCTGCTTGGTCGACGGCCGCCATGGCATGGCTGCTAAGCTCCACCGATCGCCGCCCATCTCCTCCCCGCCGACGAGTCCCGAGCACCTCTCCACCTTGCAGGGCCGTCTCCAGAAATTGGGAGCCCTGATCGGAATGTAAAGTGATGTCGTAAATGTTTTAAAAAAATCATTTAACTATTATTGGTAGAACATTAAGACATAAATGCATGTCTACTCAAGAAATATAGATTCAGAAATGGAACTACATAAAAAATAATTTAGGAACTTAATAAAATTAGAGTGTAACTTAGAAAATAATCGAGTAATAATACTTCGAAAAATTGTCTTTAGCAGTAATTAACAGTGTGTGCGCAGGTTAAGCCAACCAAAAGCTGAGCGGGACGTTCCTTTTTTTCATTGCGAGGGAAGATGGTTGTATTGTATAAACAAAAGCTCTATGGGCCTTTATATCACTTAAGCCCATACGCATAGAGTTTAACCACTTAAGAGATCATTTCTTCTCACGCACGTTGCTGGACAGGAAACTATCATCGACAATCCATGGCGCCGTTTAAGCTCCAGAAAAAGATTTCTGTCACGGTGCTGTTTGCTAGGCCGCTGAAATCTGGAAGGCAAGGCAAGGAGTGGTGTGGATCACCCTTCTCCGCCAGCGGAGACCTAGGGCGGCCGTTCGTATGGTGTATCCAGCAATTTGGGGCCCCAAAATTTTGGGGGCTCATTGCGTTCGTGGCTGCTCGCTCAGCCTCGTCGACGGCCCTGCCACCTTGTCCTGCTGCTCTCTCCCGTGCGCAGCAACGCAAGGGTCGGTCACGCTCTCCACCTCCTGCTCGGTCGATGGCCGCCATGGCATGGCCGCCAATCTTCACCGGTCGCCGTCCAACTCCTCCCCAACGGCGAGTCCCGGGCACCTCTCCACCTTGTCCTGCTGCTCTCTCCCTGCGCAGCAACGCAGGGTCGGTCACGCACTCCGCCTCCTGCTCGGTCGACGGCCGCCATGGCATGGCCGCCAAGCTCCTCCGGTCGCCGCCCATCTCCTCGCCCATGGCGAGTCCCAAGCACGTCTCCACCTTGTCGACCAGCACCCAGGCCTCGCCTCGACCATGGCGTCCCCTCAACTCACCCACCGCCTCCTCCATGACAGCGCGTAGACCGAGAAGGATATGTTGCCCTCTTACCGCTTCGGGGAGTTCGGGTAACTAAGCGGTGGCAGTTTTTCGTAATTTTTAAGGTGTTTGAGGAGCTCAACATTGGATCAATCTTGTCCGTTTAATGCACATAATTTAATGGCCGAGATCGATTGTATCTACGAAGTTTGCTCTTTTATAAGTAGTGTAGATTATAAGTAGTGTAGATGCATGATTATTTGGTTTTTAAATTTCCTTTTTCCAAATAAAATCTTTATAACCACATGCTCACATGATTTTCTTTAGTGGGACCCACAACACCCTCTCTACCTTATGTCTACCACAATCTTACCCACTTAGTATTCTTCGCACAAAACGCAACGTGAGATATGAGGGCGGGCGAAGAGAAGAGGCCATAGCGGCAGATGTCATCTCACGCGGAGATTAGGTTGACCATGGAGGTCGTCTGAGGCAGGGATGAGGTCGAACGCCCACATCGAACCGGACCATGTGGTACATGGACTAGAGGTGTCGGATATATACCAAATAGGGGTATATCAGATGGTAGTCAAAGTGCCGGATTACCAGGGTGCCCAAGCGGTAGTGGGCTGTGGTCCATTGGGCGGCCCAGTAACCCGACGCACAGAAGCCGGATTCTAGAAGGACCTGGATCACGGCCCGCGTGATCTGGCTTGGAGGAGAAGACGGATTCCTTACTTTCCAAGTTATAGTTGTCGTAGTCTTGTAGGTTTCCTATTCTGTAAGCCCTAATCCGGCTATTATAAAGCCGGACGGGAGATAAGTTCGGAGGTAACGAATAACAGAGAGGAAGCCGTAGGCTAACTCGCCGGGAAGTTGATCCTCAGCGAATAGCTAGATCTAAACCTCACATTGTAATTCTATATCCAGGCTTTAGTCCTGATTTAGTGAGAAGTGCAGGAGTAGGCACGTCATACTGTCACGACGTACCGAACCTGGGTAAAATCTTGTGTTCACTATTCACCACGCGATCCGTTACCCCACGTCTCTACCGTAGTCTCATGGCACCCCCGTCTATGAAAACTACTACGATGTCTCGACAGTTAGCGCCCACCGTGGGGCAAACGACGTCGGGCGTGAAGTTCCAATCTGGGATACTCGGCGGAATTGGAAGATCAATCACTGTCGGAAGCTTGGAGTTCGACGACGACGTCGGGCACTTCCTTGACAACGGATCATACATACCGGCGCAAAACCACCTGGTAAGTGCCTGCGAGTTACCGATCGGATCTGCTAACATCTTTATCGGACTAACTGCAGAAGCAATGGGGTTTTGCGGTGGAAGCAAATATTTCCACCCGCCCTATACCCAGTCGAAGATGACTATGATACCGGATTCTGCTCAGATCGCCGACAAAAAAGTGATACACACTTATCGGCATGGTGCAATCCGAAGTCGCCGAAACACGGATGACGCAAATCCCGTGCAAAAGGCAGACAAAAACACACCCGTCACAGAGACGGAAGATCCGAACACCCGTCATACAGGCGGAAGATCCGACTGTCAACATGACGATGAACTCGGAAGCTGACTCTGTACTAGCCGCCATTGAGGCGAGATTAGAATCAGAAACCGGATCAGATGATTTTGATTCCAAAGACGAAGACGTGGACGCCTTCGAAAGGAAAGTTAATCTTTTCAAGAGGGATTCCATGAAGTACTAATGGCGAAACCGGCTGATACCACGGACGCCGGCAGCCAGGAAAGCCCTAAAACTCCTCCACCACAGAAGAGAGAGAAGACGGAGAAACTTCTCCGATATTTCCTTATGTAAAGGAATTGACAGAGATGAGCCTGTCAAAAAGCCTCCTCTTCCAAGAAAAAGCACCGTGCTGCTAAGAACTCCAATACAAAATCCGAAGAAAAAATCAGCTGATCTAGCTGATGAAAACCTGGAAGTAGGAGATGCTAGCGGAACAAAGCCTGCGGAGAAGAAAATCAAAGAAACCCTTGCTCCGCCAATGACGGAACAGGAAGAACAGCTGTTGCAAACGCTAGTGGATTAAACGAACCCCCTGAGATGCTGGAAGCCAGGAGACGAGCTTTCCAACGGCAACAGCAACATCACTCAGAACTCGTGAACATCTCCAAAAAACCCAGGATGACATTAAGCTCATGAAGGAAGAAATCGAGGAGTACGAGAGAAAGAATAGATCTGGCATTAAACCTACAAGGTTACCCGGAATCGTAAGACCGGAAGTACTGCCGCCAAAAGAAAGGTTTCACAACCCATCTTGGCAAAAGCAGGTAAACGGCAAAGATGCCAGAGGCGAGCCAATATACAAAACCGCAGCAGAAAACGCGGAAGCAGCTTTCACCATCCTGAACAATGACATGTACTCCAACGGTAAAAAACTTCAAGGGGTGTATGCTTTCCTAGGAAAAGCATTGCAACAACAGCAGCGGGGGCAAGAGCGATCAGGAAGACTGCATGATAACTCCGCCCTATGCAAAACAGCTACTTGCGCCGCTGGAGCACCTGGACCAGAGGAACCTGGAGATTCAGACAATTCAAAGGATAAAAAAGAGGATCCGAGAAAAGACAAGAAAAACCCCGACAATAGGGATGAAGCGTCCCGAACCGGATCCCATCCCCAGAAAGGTGGACTCAAACCCCACGATCGGGAAGAAAAATACTGGAATAACGGCAAAACAATGCCACCTCCGAGAAACCCAGCTGAGAAAGCCGGAAGATACGATATACCTCACAGACGTGAGAGATCCCGGACACCTCCTAAGGAAAGAAAGGTACAGGAGCAGGACTCCGCCTAATCCAAAAGGGCGTGATCACGGAAGAGATAGAAACAACCCGGAAAAGCGCGTCCGCGAACAATGGAAAGAAAGGAGTAGATCCCCTTCTGTCCATTCAGCTGGAAGATATTCCGCGCACATTGATAGAGCGGAAAAGGATGATCTATACTTTGGTCCTAAGTGTTTCACTGACAGGATCCGAAGGATAACCCTGCACTCTGGCTTTGCCAAGGTCGGTCCAACGTACCAGAAATACACCGGCAGCACAAACCCGGATACCTGGCTCTCATACTACTACAGCCGTCCAGATCAACAATGGGACAGACCTGGAAGCTGTCAAGTTTCTTCCCCTAATGTTACTGGGATGGAGCCAGAGATTGGATCAATGGATTACCATCAAGAACTGTCGACAGCTGGGATGATATGGCTAGAGTATTCACTCACACTTCCGGGGTACAAACGCCCGAACAGCATCAACCAGCTGAACCGTTGCACCCAATTTGAGATGAACCATACGTGGATTTCATCTCCATGGACGGCAATGAAGAATAGTTGTTCTGGAGTAACTGACGTACAAGCAATGCATGCTTTCGTCAATGGCCAAAACCCGGACTCGTACCGTTCATGGTTGGTTCCAAACAGCACAAAGATCTTGGATCTATGCTTACAACCGCCAACGAACATGCAGCCGAAGATGATATCAGGGCAAGAGGGGCAATATCGAATCACTGATACTTGCCAAGAAAACTCCTCGTTCTGACAAAAAAGGAACTCCAGAAACAACGACAAAACCCAAGAGGTCAACATAGCCTTTGGAAGTGAAAAAGGGAATAAGTGGAAAGGACGCAGTCCAAATCCAATCAACTACACTCCAGAGGATGGGCGAGGATTAAGTCGGAACCCTGTGTCCACCATTCATAATTTGGGAAACCCACCCATACAAAGCGCAATGCCGGCTGAATAGCACATGAAAAGCAGTGCAGGATCCGGAAATAAGGGGAAGGTTCCAAAAGGAAACCCGCCAAACAAAAGCCAGAAGCTGACAAAGAAGACAGTGAATCGGACACTGATGAAAAATCCAGGAACAACAGCGAAAGGGCGAACACCAAATTTCCGAGAGTTGATGGAGAAGCAATGCTAACATTCCTAGCAACTCCGCCAGCAAAGGTGGCCAAAAGAACACTTCGAGAAATAAACGCGGTTGTTCCGGCAACCCCAAAATTCTTGAAGTACTCCAACACACCAATTACCTGGGATCAGTGATCATCCGGGAATATCCCTGAACCCGGCACACAAGCTCTTGTCGTAAGCCCTATTGTCCAGAACACTAGGCTAAGAAGAGTGCTGATGGATGGAGGATCCATCATTAACATAATGTACCTGGATACACTGAAGCATCTGAAGATTTCTGAGTCCCCAGCTCAATTACAGCAACATACGCTTCCATGGCATTGTTCCTGGCAGACAAGCACGATCCCTAGGAGAAATTTCCCTAGATGTCACCTTCGGAGATAAATCACTTCCGGCAGGAAAAAGTATCCTTCGAAGTAGTGCCGTTCGAAAGCGTGTATCACGCAATACTCGACGTCCAGCTTTCGCCAAATTCATGGGAAGATCCTGTTATATCTATAGCAAGCTGAAGATGCCAGGACCCAAAGGAGGAGTAATCACCATAGCTGGGGACTTCAGCTGGCAAACGAGTTGGAGAAAGAAAACGCCCTTTGCCCCAGAGGGTTATAGCAAAGGAAGAACTGAAGGAATTAGCCAAGGAGGTATCGCCGACAGAAATGCCGGCAGGAAAGGAAACTCGGAAGCCAACAGACAGCTTCAAGGCGTCTGAGAATACAAAATAGGTAATCCTAGATCCCAAAGATCCGACAAAGTTCATCGTCGTAGGGACTTGGATGACTGACAAATAGGAAGGCGAGCCATCAAGTTCCTCCGTGAGAACTGGGATATTTTTTGCCTGGTGTCCAGCTGACATGCCAGGCGTACCCAGGGAACTTGCTGAGCACCAACTCAAGGTGTTCCAGGATCAAAACCGTCAAACAAGGTCTCCGTCGATTTGACGGAAGAAGACGGAAGGCTATTGCAAGGAAATTATCCGGCTTTTAGCAGCAGATTTCGTCCAGGAAGTAATCCACACTGGAATGGTCTGCAAATCCGGTATTAGTACCGAAGAAAGACACTACTGCTCTTAGAATGTGTATAGATTACACAGGCTTGAACAAATTTGTCCGAAAGATAGTTCGCGTTTACCGCGAATCGATCAATAATAGATGCCACTGCAGGCTCTGAGCTTTATGCTTTTTGGATGCATACTCCGGGTACCACCAAATACGCATGAAAAAGGAAGATCAAATTAAGACTTCTTTCATAACCCCATATGGGACGACTATTACGTAACCATGCCATTGGCCTGAAGAACGCAGGTGCAACCTACCAGCGTTGCATGCAACGTTGTTTGCATAGTCAGATTGGCAAAAACGTCCATGTTTACGTGGACGACATTGCTATCGTAACCAAGGAAAAAGATACACTCCTTGAGGATCTGCGAGAAACTTTCGAAAACTTGCGCACCTACAAGATGAAGTTAAATCCATCTAAGTGTGTATTCGGGTTCCCTCAGGAAAACTGGGTTTCATCGTTTCTCACAGAGGAATAGAAGTTAACCCAAAAGATCAAAAGCCATCTTGAACATCTCGAAGCCTACGTGCGTGAAAGATGTCCAAAGATTGACGGGTTCCGCCGCTGCCGTCAGCAGATTTATTAGTTGGCTGGGGATAAAGCCTTACCACTCTACAGGTCGCTGAAGAAATCCGACAAGTTTAAGCGGACAACGAAGGCCTGGGAGTATCTAGCAGTTATGTCCCTTCTATACTTAGTTCAATATCTATGTAAACATCTTTTGAGATCATGAAATAAAGTGTCGGAATTCTGATATCCATGTTTTTATAAGTTCATTATAGTAAAGCATGATTCCGCCTCATCTATTTCCAATGATCTTACAAAACACTCAATGTTAACCCGAATTGTGCCTGCGTGCTTGGCGTTAAAAAACTGAATGATTTTCAGCCTGCTTGAACGGCTAAAGGAAACTTGAATTGACTGCGTGCCCAAGTTTCATTTAAAAAATTCCTTACTTCCTAAGAATTATCTGATTGCATATGTGTTGGGTTACTGGAGCTTAGTAAAAATGCCTTTAGCATGATCCATGTTTTCCGAGTTTAACCTGATTGGTTACACCCAGTTACTCGGCATGACGATTCATACTGCTATTTGAGCCATTCAAACACTAAGAACAGTTAAAACATATATGCCAGAACTTAGAAGATGAAGGAATAGTAAAATCCGAAAACCTTGCAAAATTTCATAATTAAGACTGCAAAAGGCGGAGTTCTCATTCATACAAAAGGAATAAAGCATTACATTTTGAATTACATTGTAAAAGAACAGTAATGCTCCTATTGTCTATTTTCGCTATCCAGGTTTAAGGAAGCCTTCAAGCCTCCGACTCCTCCTCGCTGCTGTCATCCTCGGGGGCTGCAGGGACCTCCTCTTCTGGATAAGTAACGGAGATATTCACCATGGAAGCAATCTGGGGGTGGCCTTTGATTTCATCAAAGATTGTATTTCGCTGAGTCTCCGTGTATCCTTGAGGGACACCGGACGCCACGCGCCAAGATTTTTCACCAGGGTAGTGCAACGCATAAGGCCAAGAGCCATGCATGCACACCCCGTGCAGCGAGCGAAGGATGGATTCCCTGGACTCCGCCACCTCCATGATGGCACCCGGAAGTTTTTCAACTTCCGAGAACTCCCCAGTCCTTGAGGGAATGAACTTGTTGACCAGCAGCATGCCAGCAGCTCTGATCGAAGTCCAGGTCTTCCCAAAAGCTCGGATTCTATCAATCCGAGAAAGATCTGGGCTATCTCCTGTTTTCGGCAAAAACAACCAAGAAGTTTAAGTAAAAAAGCAGAGAAATACAGCAAGACTGAGAAGAATGGTAAATGCAAAAAAACTTACTGACAAGTTTGTCAATTTCGGAGCCTTCCTCCAGGCGCAGGTTCAGAGGAGCTTCCAAGTCCTGAATGGTGGACTGGTCCTTCTCCGCCTGTGCGGAAGCCTTGGATTGAGAAACTCCAAGTGCCAGGTTGCTGGCTTCCAGATCGTTTGAGCCTTCACAAGATCCTTGTGAAGGTCCAAATTCTCCTTGCGGAGAAACTCGGCATTGCCGGCGTCTTCAGCTATTTACTTGGCCTTAGCGAGAGCAGCTGGAAAGCAAGGAAAATTCCGAGTTTAGAAAACTTCCGGAATAAGTACTTAGACAAAAAGTTGAATCGAAAACTTCAGAGGTAAAACGCTTACCTGTTGTTTCCGACAACGCCAGCTGAGATGATGCCAGCTCTGCCTCTCTCTCCTCAAGAATAGAAAGAAGATTTCTAACTTCTTTATTCTTGATGTAGAGTTTGTTGAAAACTTCCATGTTAATGGCTTTAGCGGTTTGCTGGAACATGGCAAGGAAAAGAATGAATATAAACCATCAAGTCAAAAAAGGCTACATTTTGTTTAATGCTTGGGGGTAGAGTTACATACCTGGCTCATTCGTTGGAAACCCGCCAAGTTTTCATTAAACTCTTTTGCGTATTCTGCAAAAAGAGTTCCGGCTGCTTAGGCCGTCATTGATGATCTTGAAGTCCTTGTCGAAGGTGGAATCTCCTCGTCGAATTTCCGAGAAGATTTTCCCACCTCTGGAGCCGCCCTTTCCCTCGTGTCCGTGTTCGCACAACGGGCTGGCTGGGCTCTAGCGGCTTGGTGGTGGGGGCTGTAGCATGCTCTTCCGCCATTGTGGACGGTGTGTCCGGGGCAATGACGGGAGAAAGGTTGAGCACCTCGGCTGGACACAACTTTGTGTTTCTTCAGCTTCCTCGGCTTTAGGTTGGAGGGAGGTAGGCTAAAAAACCAAAAACCCGGAAAAAGTTAAAATTTCGAAGACGAAAGAAAAACTTCGATAAAAGAAAAATAACCCGGATGATCTAACCTGGAGGTGGCGACGGGAATTCCGTCAAGGTCGATAACTTCCTCAAGGAAGAAATCTTCTTGCGCTTACGCCCGCCCTGTAGAGGCGGTACGCAAGGCATCCAGCTCAGCTTTGGAGGCTAGCTCCGAGTCTGGAAGTTCAGCGATCTGTTGAAAATAAAATGAGAGTTAGAAGCGAAAAAATAAGAGAAAGAATGTCAAAACTCTACCCAATGACGGAAAAAATACCTTGGAGCCAGATTGTTGGCCGTATACATCGGCCGGCTCGCTTTCGTATTGGTCGCGTGATGCGACCAACTGGTTCACGCGCCGTCGAAGATCCCTCACGGACCAAGTCTTTGCTGGTTGTCCGCATTTGGTCGTCGCACCGTGTAGTCGCAAAGGAGGCGGCCACCGTGATTGGCCAACGGTTGGATCCGCCTATCTAACCAGCAAAGGACCGTGTCCATACCGGTAGAGGTGGATCGGAGGAAGTGAGCTTGGCGATGCGCCGCTTGATCCTTAGAAGATCAGGCGGCAGAACTTGGACGGCTTCTGTTCCCCAATTGTCTTGGGGAACAGCGGCAGTGTTCGAGAAAGGTGGAACCCCGATGGCCTTTTTGGGAAAGGCACATCGGGATGGTAGAAGAAGGAACCCGTCCAAAATTTGACGGATTCCGATGTCTTGATCTTGGGGAACCAATCTTCCCTAAATCTCCGAAGAGTAAAGGAGATGGTTCCGCAAGTCGGGAGTGCGCCCTCCGAAGAGTTCCGCTTCAACCCCGAAACAATACATCCAAAAATCTAACCTAGGTTCTAAGCCTAAGTAACCCTCGAATAGGGCCTGGAACCCGGCCATATAGAGAATGGAGTTGGGTGGCAGGTTATGAGTTGGATTTTATAGTGGGAAAGGACTTGGAGGAAGAAAGCAGAAGGCGGTAATCCCATACTCTTAAGAGATGGGAGGAGAGAAGAACCCTTTCGCCATCGTTCGGCATAGGTTCGTTCTCGTCCTCAGGGAGCCGCCATTTCCCTTTCAGGATCAGTCCCTCCTTTTCCAGGTTTGGAAGAGGGCTGGCGGAATGCTGCAGGCAATCCAGTTGCCTGTAGTTTCCACCTCTTCGTCCGCTCCGGCGGCGGCGGACGCAGCAGCTTCCGCAGCGGCGAGCTCGTCGCCGAGAAGCTGGATCTCTCCTCCGCCGTCTCGGGAGCGAACGGCGGGGAGGGTGCGGAGCTCAAGCCCGCCAGATTCGCGGCGACGGAAGGATCACCTCCGCCGCGCCGCAGAGGCCGCGGTCTTTTCCGGCTCGCCGCCGGTGCGCGTCGGGGATCCTAGCTGAGGATCTAAGTCGCTGATGATTTCGTCGATGGTGAGCGCGGCGAGCGTGGGGGAGGACGGCGAGGATGCCATTAGGTGGCGGCACGTTCGTCTCGGTGGTGCTCTGGGTGCGATGTGCGCTCGGGAACGGTTCTTCGCTCGAGGGCTCGTGCACAGCAATGGCGTGAGAGTGAGAGAGCGGAAGGATTTCAGCGAGGACGAAGACGACTATTTATAGCCGGAAATCCGTCAAGATACGTGCCAACGGCTATTTTGACCGTTGGATGATCAACGCGTCACTCGCGGAAAATCCGGGAAATGAAACGACAGGGTGATGATGGCTATCTCCTCGTTTCCCGTGAGAATCTGTCAGAGATACGTTACTGGGTTTCCCGCGTGAAACCCAAACGTCCCTTACGTCAGCATGATTAAACGCGCTGACGTTGAAGTTCCTTCTCCCGAAGGATCGTGAGAGAAAAGCCGTATTTTCAGGATTCTGAGTTTCATGTTACCATTCTTCAAAGAAGAATAAGAAGAATCAAGACTGCTGATCGAAATTTCTCGGACAAAGCACATTTGGCGAAAGACGGCGAATCACAGTTTTAATCCTTCTTGGGGGCTACTGTCGGATATATACCAAATAGGGTATATCAGATGGTAGTCAAAGTGCCGGATTACCAGGGTGGCCCAAGCGGTAGTGGGTTGTGGTCCATTGGGCGGCCCAGTAACCCGACGCACAGAAGCCGGATTCTAGAAGGACCCGGATCACGGCCCGCGTAATCTGGCTTGGAGGAGAAGACGGATTCCTTACTTTCCAAGTTATAGTTGTCGTAGTCTTCTAGGTTTCCTATTCTGTAAGCCCTAATCCGGCTATTATATAAAGCCGGACGGGAGATAAGTTCGGAGGTAACGAATAACAGAGAGGAAGCTGTAGGCTAACTCGCCGGGAAGTTGATCCTCAGCGAATAGCTAGATCTAAACCTCACATTGTAATTCTATATCCAGGCTTTAGTCCTGATTAGTGAGAAGTGCAGGAGTAGACACGTCGTACTGTCGCGACGTACCGAACCTGGGTAAATCATGTGTTCACTATTCACCACGCGATCCCGTTACCCCACGTCTCTATCGTAGTCTCATGGCACCCCCGTCTATGAAAAATACTACGATGTCTCGACAAGAGGGATGGCCAGCTAGAGTCCGGGGGAGGAGGTGCTCTATGAAGAGAAGGCATCGAGAGTTCTTGGGGCCGTAGAATCTCCAAAGGGAGGGAAGATGGGGAGAAATTGGGGCGATGGTAATTTTTTCATGATGCATCGGAAAACAACCACGTCGGTTTCCTTGCTGGTAACCACCAATTAGCCTCCCATTTCCCCACACAATTTAAAAATACCTCTAGCTTATTTTCATTTATTGTGTTCTATACTTTATATGGACAGCCCGTTGCTAATGACGGAAAACCTATGCCAATAGTACGCAACACCTACATATCCAAAAAAAATAAAATAACATGCAACATGTTAGGGATCGATACACACATATGGATAAACATAATAAATATTAGATCAGAAATATGAAATAATTAAGAAGAACGCTGATTTGTTTACTTGTGTAACTTCTAGAAATGCAAACATATGTTTATTGTGTTGCGGAAAGAAATACTTCTTCTCCATTCGGTCGTTCTCAGGGAAAAACTAGACAAATTAATCTGTTGAGTCGGTTGAGAATTAGCAACACAGAAAAAAAATTGATGACACAAAGGAAGAGTGGTCCAAATGTAAGAAAAGATATCGGCACCTATTTTGCTAATATATTTTTTTACAACATTCATCTTTTCAAGAATATAGGAAAGGTGTGTCATTTTCATAGAATAAGTAGCCAATGGCTAGAACAACGACTTCCGGCCTCTAACGCCAATACGAGGACTAGCCACCACACACGCTACAAGCACAACGAAAATACACACATTGCACACAAAATACACGCCTTGCACAAAGTCGATCATTAAGTCCGCTTCTTGACCAACGCCGGCCACTACCCAAGAGAAACATCTCCAGCTGAACTCTCTACGTCAATACACCATCCACTCTTGAATTCCTTAAGAAGTTGGCAGGTGGGAGCCGGATTTGGTCGGTCCCGAGGAAGACGCCACCTTGGAGTCGTCCGACGGCGTACATTGCGCCCGGAAGCTCAACCCTGAGCGATAGCAAGCGCCAGAACAACAATGCAATAAACATATGCTCCCCAAGTCGTATCTCCAAAACGATTCTTCCAAAAAAGGAGCGACGTCGAAGACATCACCATCGTCGACCAAACACCCCGATCTTGGTTTTCACCCGAAGACAACACCCATACAAGGGAGGAGCCAACACTCCTCGGCGACGCCTCCACGGAGGGGAATGACACCAGCATGGGCCGTTGTCGCCGGCTCCGACAGAAGGTGAGTAGGATTTTCATCTGGAGTGTGGCGCACCTTACATCCCTTTCTGCTAGGCCTTCGAGCAGCACACCGTCCTAGCAGAATTGTGATGTGGTCACTACAGCCCACAGGCACCACCACCATGTCGGAGAGCTTTTCTATCTCTATTGTTCTCCGCCCCGTGGAGGCAGCAGAATATTTCCTTGATGGTTCTCTAGGTCTTAGGGTTTCTGGGGATAAACTACGCGAAAGGGGGCTACCAGGGTGGGCCAGGTGTCCACACCATGTGGTGGCGTGACCAAGGAGGGGCACCACCAGGTGGTGGGCCCATGGTGGCCCCCTCTGATCCCCTACTGGCTAGCTCCGTCATGTGGGCAACTTAAGAACTCTCCGATGTTTCCCTTCTTCTTCTGATCTTCAGAAATATGGTATCTTGACGGTGTTTTCCAGCAGATTTCTGATCCCGGTAAATTATTCTCCAATAATTGTAAAACATGCAAAATATATGAAATAACATAAGATCATCTCTAATATGAAACATATCGATGAATAGCAGTAAATTATGATATAAAATAGTGATGTAAAATGGACGTAACAACACTCATTCATATAATAAGAACTATGATGGCCGAGTTCAAATACTCATATAACTTTTGGACCCAAGCCATCAACACCGCTTCCATCTATCCAACTGTCTCTTCCCGTCCGGTGATTGGCAATGACTCCATATGAAATCCTAACCGGTAACAAACCCAATATCAATTACCTTCGAGTTTTTGGGTGCAAATGTCAAGTCTACATTGAAGGCACTAGATTGTCTAAATTTGATCCTAAAACTTTTGAAGGCATATTTTTTGGTTATGCCACGAACTATCATGATTATAGAGTCTTCAACATAGCCATCGGTTGTGTTGAAGAATCTATGAATGTGGAGTTTCATGAGGATAATGGCTCCGAAGTGGAGAAAATTGTGTATGATGTAGGTGATGAACTTTACTCCCATAGCCATAGGAAGAATGGGTATAGGTCCTTATACCCATTAAGGGACATATTGTGGAGAAGGTGGATGGGACAAGCTCTACTCAAGTGGAGCCCTCTACTTCAACCATTGATCAAACAGTAGACCAAAACAAGAATAATACCTTCACATTGATACCACTCATCAAGAAAGTGATCAAGACCCACCCAACAATAATGTAGTCATATATTGGTGACTCATCACCAAGAACTCCACTATAGGGTAGAACATGGCCTTGATGAAGGAACGATGAGGAGTACCTCCAAATGATAATCCCGATGACGCTCTTATTTGCATCATGTCTCGTCAAGCCATAAGATTGCAACACATTATCAAAAGAATGTCATTGGTGGTTTGGGAAATTTTATCCACGTGTGGTCAAGTACTCAAGTTTTGTAGACTCCACTCCTATGTCTCTCATGTTGAACATATCAAAGTGTATGATGCTCTTGAAGATGAAGATTGGGTTTAAGCTATGCATGAATAGCTCCACAACTTTGAAAGAAACAAAGTTTTATCTTTAGTGGAAAGACCCAAGCATTTTTATGTCATTTGGACAAATGAGTGTACAAGTACAAGCAATATACTCATGGGAAAGTGATTCGCAACAAGGCTTATTTGTTTTGCTCAAGGCTACTCCCAAGTCGAGGGACTTGACTATAGTGAAACTTCCGCACCCATTGCTAGACTTGAGTCCATTGTATATTGCTTGCATTTTTTTACTAGTTTATAACTTCATCTTGCATGAATGGATGTTAAAAGTGCATTTAAAATGGTCCCCTAAATTAGTTGGTATATGTTAACAACCTCCGGATTTGAAGATCCTAAGTACCCTAACCATGTATACCTACTCCATAAGGCTTTGTATGGCCTCAAACAAGCCCCACGTGCTTGGTATGATCATCTAAAAGAGTTCTTAGTAGATTGTGGTTTCGTACTTCGGGTAATTGACCCATAACTTTTTTTGAAGAGTATAGATGTACATTTGTTTGTATGCCAAGCATATTTTGATGATATTATATTTAGATCTACTAATGTGGCTTTTGTAGAACAATTTGCTAAGCTAACGACAAGTGAGTTTGAGATGTCTATGATGGGTGTATTGAAGTTCTTTCTCGGTTTTGAGATCAGGAAATATTATGAAGGAACCTTCATTTGCCAAGACAAATATACTCAAGATATGCTCAAGAAATTTGATATGGTGAATACTAAGCCATTAGGATTTCCATTGTCAACAAACATGAATCTTAAAATAGATCATGAAGGTATACCAGTTGATCCAAAACTCTATCGTTCTATGATTTGTTCTTTGCTTTATCTTTGTGCATCTAGATCAGATATAATGTTTAGTGTGGGGTTGTGTGCAAGATTCGAATCTAACCCCAAGGAAATCCATATGATTGCCGTCAAAAGAAATCTTAGGTACTTGGTTGACACTCCCACTCATGGTCTTTGGTACTTGTAAAATACAATTTTTGATCTTGTGGGATATCAGGATGCGGATTGGTGAGGTGAAAAGCTGGATAGAAAATCAACCTCGGGTGCTTGCCACTTTATTGGTAGGTCATTTGTGTGTTAGTCTTGCAAGAAACATAATTGCATTGCCACCTCCTCCATGGAAACGCAGTATATTTCCGCCGCAAGTTGTTTCCCTCAATTATTATGGATGAGACAATGTCTTAAGGATTTTGGAATTAAAATAAAGGCAATGCCTCATTTATGCGACAATGAAAGTGATATAAAAATTTCTCATAATCCGGTACTTCATGGCAAGACCAAGAATATTGAGATTCGGCATCACTTCATCCGTGATCATGTGGCCAATGTAGATATTTCCATTTCCTATGATGAAACCAAAGATCAACTTTTCAATATACTCACAAAGCCTCTTGATGAAATAGATTCAAGCAATCGAGGAGTGAGATCAACATTGTATGTGCAAGCAACTTTAGTTGATTGGACACATCTACTAGAATCTTATTTGGCTTTTAGCTGCACGCATGGAAATAGGGGGAGTGTAGCTGAAGTAATGAGCCAACACTACCTTTATGAGGCATAAATCGATAAATCATGCATAATGATCACCTTTGTGAAAAAATGTGTTTCAATGATGAGTTTTGACAATGCACCCAAGATATATCTTCGTGGTGTCATATCAAGCATACTCATACATGGTGGCCTAGGCCACCACCCCATCTTGGGAATTTGGACATTGATTCGATTAGGTTTTGAATGTCACTTGCATGTCCATTCATATGATCGAGACTTTAAATTTCATATCATATCCAATATTGCTAATTTGGGGTTTTTCATGTTTCCCATTAGAAGTGTCAACAAATCATCATGCTAACGGTTGTTTTCATATGTTCGTCATCTATCTCTCATATTCAATGCATGAGTAGTTGTATATGGTCATAATTTGAACTCAAACCTTGAAACCAAAAGAAATTTTGAACTTCAAAACAATTTTCAAATTTAACAGAAAAACTCGAGAAAATCCGGCCTGAGAGGCATGCCTAGCTGGCTGGCTTGGGCTCGTTGCCAACCTACGGGTGCAGGTTGCTCGGACCAGGCGATCGTCAGTCCGGTGCATTCGGGTCCTTGCCCGGTCTACGGCTATGCTGGCCGGCCCATCCGGTCGGGATTCCTGCTTGCACTAAAATTGACTGGGGGGTCAGTTTTACCATCCCCCTTCACCTCCACCCAGCCCGAAAACACCATTGGAGACCTCCCCCAAGGCCTCCTACACACATACCCCACCCCCTAAACCTCAGATCTGGGTGCCCTAGCCCCGATGTCCCATCCACAAGGATTCTCCATTTGTGGAATCATGGGGGAGATCTCCTACCTTGAAGGTGCCTTCTCAAGGATGGCCTCCAACTCGGGTATTTCTTGATTCCCCCCTTAAGTTAGCACACCCCAAGGAAATTTACCATATAAATCTAGCTTTGGTTTTTGATTTTTATTTTCTAGTGTTCTTGTTCTTATGATCTTCGATTCCAATCTAGGGTTCATGTCATATCCACCATCTGTCTTCTTGACACTCTAGTCCATTTTAATCTATAGTGCCCCAATGCCCCTTAGAGATTTTAGTTGGTTCACCCTTTAGGGTTACCACATAGAAATTTAGGCATGCTCCATAGCATCTCCTCTTAGAGCAACTCTAGCAGAGCCCTTATAACGCGAACCGAAAAAACGCTTTTCAGTTCGCGTTTAGCCTGCTTCTACGGGTTGCGGAGGGAGAGATGGTAGCAGAACCGATATACTGAACTAAAAATTCGCTGGAGTTGCAGATGGATGAACTGAAAATTTCATAGACTAAAGGCGGGAACTCACTGATCCCCGCCGGAGTTGCAAAATACACAGTAGGTTTAGTTCATCGCCGCACCTACATATATTAGGGCAAAAATGCCCGGCTTCTACTTCGTCGGGGCTTCTTCTTCTTCACGCCGCCGCGCCGTCGCCAGTCCTTCCCGCTGGAGTCGCTAGAGGAGCAGTTGGAGGAGGAGGCTGGCTCGAACTGGGCCGCCGCAATGGCCTCCCACTCCCGCTTCTTTGCCTACGTCTCCTTGTCCGTGCGGAGGTCGCACTGGAGCCAACGGTCGTTGAAGGCGTCGACGTGCGCCTGGTAGCGGCCCTGTCGAATCGCCTGGCGGTGCGCGTGGCGGAGGCTCTTCTGGACCCCGAGCTGGAGGAGGTCCTCGTCGGTCTCCACGAACTGGAAGGGACCGGCGTCGTCACCGCTGTCCTCCGCCAGGACGCCTGCTAGTGTCACCGGCGACCAAGGGGGAGGATGTCATACTAGGCCGGTGGAAGTCCCCCCCCCCAACCACACGCTGGGGACAGCTGCCCGTGGATGAGGTCGTGCTCGTCCACGCGAGGCACGGCCTGACCCACGGTGGCTGTGGGTGGTGCACGGCGAGGAAGGGACGCAATCCTCCAGTTGGAGGCGCCGGCGTTGTTGGCCTGTGGCTCCATCGTGTGGGGGAGGTCGCGGTGGGGGGAGATCTAGCTACGATCTACTCTAATCGCTCGCCGGAGGGGGTAGGGGTGGTGAGAAATCGCGGCGGAGGCGGCTAAGGTTCGGGAGGGGGGTTGGACCCGAAAACGCCTATGCCGAATAAGTAGGGGCTGGGAGGGGGGATTCGGGGGCGGGGGGCGCTATCGCGTTTTCAGGCAGAGCCGAGTTTTCGGGATCTGCTACGGCCTGAACGCATCCCCTAGAAGCGCCGGAATTTTCCAGTTCTGGCCCTTTTAGGGGTCATGCTAGAGTTGCTCTTAGTGATACATAATGATCCTAAATGTCATATCTTAGTGATGTGCTCCTTCTTAAGTTTTTTTTATTAAGAATGATAATTGTTTTGTCACATTTCTCTTTAAAACCCATAATCCTATTTTTTCTCTCGATCATGTACCCTTATCATGCATATCCATATCCATGCTCTATAATTCATAGGTAATGCCAGTTATCCTCAAGACAAAGGCACGGATACCACCCCTATCACCTATCTCTGTTCGAAGAAGTAGAATGTTGCTGATGCTTGTGGTTCCACTCCATCACAGAGATGGGGACCACCACTCCCTGTCAACCTAGCTGAGCCCGTCCATAAGGATTAGGCTAATCTCAACCCTGAGGATTTTGAGCGTGACCGTCTGCTGTTCAAGCCATATGCATTTCCACAAAGCACCTGTGCTGACACAACATTCTACTACAAGATGAACAAACGGGTTCATGAGTTTGTTGTCTGCTCGCTCAAGAATGATCATGTGCCTCAGTATTACTTTTATGTGACCGTGGCAAGGCATTATTTTCCCGAGGTGACGTAAGTGATGGATTATCACGTGATCAGAAATATTATGGGGTGTGACCGCCACTTTTCTCCTGAGCTGCTTCGGGAATTTGATGCCACTGTCTACTTCTCCATAGAAGGACCCCGTACCATGACATGGATGAGTAGTGGAGTCAAGTTCTCCTCCATAATTTCTGACTTTGGTGCTCTCTTTGGTATTGAGGAGGCTATCTATTATCCACTCACCCATCTTCGGATTCATGGTGAAGAGAAGATGATCTTGAAGGCCAACCCTGTTATTCCTCATTGCTACCCTCCTAGTGTTGGCTCCCAGCACATTCCTAAAGCCAAGCATTTCTCCGATTTCTGGTACATCATTCACACCTACGGAACACCATCCATGTCAAGTTTGGCGAGAAGGGTAAAGTTTGCAAGTGGATGATTAACGTTCTTCACCACATTGTTCGGGCTACGAAGGACGGAAAGAAGCATGATGTCTTGGATAAACATGGAATGAGATGATGAGTACCACCATCAACAACAAGGTTCCTCTCTATGGAATCTATCTTCAAACGCTCTTTGATCAAAAAATCCCCATGGCCCTCATAAACAACTATCAATTGGTTGCTCCTACCAAGAGTCTTCTT
>JAPCYS010003438.1:0-48950 GCA_028641055.1 Alopecurus myosuroides
AAGATTTCACTCCGGGGTGCGGGCCGCTTCACCGGCATCCACTTCTCTCTCGTGAGTTTACACGCGCTTATAGGCTGAAACTCCCGTATCGGACGAAACGTCGTGAATCTTCCGAAGAGGTGGGTTCTACCTAGTTGTTTTATGTTTCTATGGCCTACCCTAACACAACCAAGCGCCTAGTTCCCAATGCTACCCCCTTTCGACCGTTACCGCGTGTTTCGTATAAGTCCGGTATTTCTCCAGCGGGTCTAGGGTTTCACCGGAGGGGGGGCTCCGGATCTTCTGGACCCCAACACAAGCAAGGTTGTGCCATAGCATGTTATTATAGGTGTGTTGTGTGCTTTTGATGGCAAATATTTCACTCCGGGGTGTGGGCCGCTTCACCGGCATCCACTTCTCTCTCGTGAGTTTACACGCGCTTATAGGCTGAAACTCCCGTATCGGACGAAACGTCGTGAATCTTCCTAAGAGGTGGGTTCTACTAGTTGTTTTATGTTTGTATGGCCTACCCTAACACAACCAAGCGCCTAGTTCCACAATGCTACCCCCTTTCGACGCCGTTACCGCATGTTTCCGTATAAGTCCGGTATTTCTCCAGCGGGTCTAGGGTTTCACCGGAGGGGGGCTCCGGATCTTCTGGACCCCAACAGAAGCAAGGTTGTGCCATAGCATGTTATTATAGGTGTGTTGTGTGCTTTTGATGGCAAAGATTTCACTCCGGGGTGTGGGCCGCTTCACCGGCATCCACTTCTCTCTCGTGAGTTTACACGCGCTTATAGGCTGAAACTCCCGTATCGGCGAAACGTCGTGAATCTTCCGAAGAGATGGGTTCTACCTAGTTGTTTTATGTTTCTATGGCCTACCCTAACACAACCAAGCACCTAGTTCCACAATGCTACCCCCTTTCGACGCCGTTACCGCGTGTTTCCGTATAAGTCCGGTATTTCTCCAGCGGGTCTAGGGTTTCACCGGAGGGGGGGCTCCGGATCTTCTGGCCCAACAGAAGCAAGGTTGTGCCATAGCATGTTATTATAGGTGTGTTGTGTGCTTTTGATGGCAAAGATTTCACTCCGGGGTGTGGGCCGCTTCACCGGCATCCACTTCTCTCTCGTGAGTTTACACGCGCTTATAGGCTGAAACTCCCGTATCGGACGAAACGTCGTGAATCTTCCGAAGAGTGGGTTCTACCTAGTTGTTTTATGTTTCTATGGCCTACCCTAACACAACCAAGCCTAGTTCCAATGCTACCCCTTTCGACGCCGTTACCGCGTGTTTCCGTATAAGTCCGGTATTTCTCCAGCGGGTCTAGGGTTTCACCGGAGGGGGGGCTCCGGATCTTCTGGACCCCAACACAAGCAAGGTTGTGCCATAGCATGTTATTATGGTGTGTTGTGTGCTTTTGATGGCAAAGATTTCACTCCGGGGTGTGGGCCGCTTCACCGGCATCCACTTCTCTCTCGTGAGTTTACACGCGCTTATAGGCTGAAACTCCCGTATCGGACGAAACGTCGTGAATCTTCCGAAGAGGTGGGTTCTACCTAGTTGTTTTATGTTTCTATGGCCTACCCTAACACAACCAAGCACCTAGTTCCCAATGCTACCCCCTTTCGACGCCGTTACCGCGTGTTTCCGTATAAGTCCGGTATTTCTCCAGCGGGTCTAGGGTTTCACCGGAGGGGGGGCTCCGGATCTTCTGGACCCCAACAGAAGCAAGGTTGTGCCATAGCATGTTATTATAGGTGTGTTGTGTGCTTTTGATGGCAAAGATTTCACTCCGGGGTGTGGGCCGCTTCACCGGCATCCACTTCTCTCTCGTGAGTTTACACGCGCTTATAGGCTGAAACTCCCGTATCGGACGAAACGTCGTGAATCTTCCGAAGAGGTGGGTTCTACCTAGTTGTTTTATGTTTTTCTATGGCCTACCCTAACACAACCAAGCGCCTAGTTCACAATGCTACCCCTTTCGACGCCGTTACCCGTGTTTCCGTATAAGTCCGGTATTTCTCCAGCGGGTCTAGGGTTTCACCGGAGGGGGGGCTCCGGATCTTTTGGACCCCAACAGAAGCAAGGTTGTGCCATAGCATGTTATTATAGGTGTGTTGTGTGCTTTTGATGGCAAAGATTTCACTCCGGGGTGTGGCCGCTTCACCGGCATCCACTTCTCTCTCGTGAGTTTACACGCGCTTATAGGCTGAAACTCCCGTATCGGACGAAACGTCGTGAATCTTCCGAAGAGTGGGTTCTACCTAGTTGTTTTATGTTTCTATGGCCTACCCTAACACAACCAAGCGCCTAGTTCCCCAATGCTACCCCCTTTCGACGCCGTTACCGCGTGTTTCCGTATAAGTCCGGTATTTCTCCAGCGGGTCTAGGGTTTCACCGGAGGGGGGGCTCCGGATCTTTTGGACCCCAACACAAGCAAGGTTGTGCCATAGCATGTTATTATAGGTGTGTTGTGTGCTTTTGATGGCAAATATTTCACTCCGGGGTGTGGGCCGCTTCACCGGCATCCACTTCTCTCTCGTGAGTTTACACGCGCTTATAGGCTGAAACTCCCGTATCGGACGAAACGTCGTGAATCTTCCGAAGGGTGGGTTCTACCTAGTTGTTTTATGTTTCTATGACCTACCCTAACACAACCAAGCGCCTAGTTCCAGAATGCTACCCCCTTTCGACGCCGTTACCGCGTGTTTCCGTATAAGTCCGGTATTTCTCCAATGGGTCTAGGGTTTCACCGGAGGGGGGGCTCCGTATCTTCTGGACCCCAACACAAGCAAGGTTGTGGCATAGCATGTTATTATAGGTGTGTTGTGTGCTTTTGATGGCAAATATTTCACTCCGGGGTGCGGGCCGCTTCGCCGGCATCCACTTCTCTCTCGTGAGTTTACACGCGCTTATAGGCTGAAACTCCCGTATCGGACGAAACGTCGTGAATCTTCCGAAGAGGTGGGTTCTACCTAGTTGTTTTATGTTTCTATGGCCTACCCTAACACAACCAAGCGCCTAGTTCCCAATGCTACCCCCTTTCGACGCCGTTACCGCGTGTTTCGTATAAGTCCGGTATTTCTCCAGCGGGTCTAGGGTTTCACCGGAGGGGGGGCTCCGGATCTTCTGGACCCCAACACAAGAAAGGTTGTGCCATATGTTATTATAGGTGTGTTGTGTGCTTTTGATGGCAAATATTTCACTCCGGGGTGTGGGCCGCTTCACCGGCATCCACTTCTCTCTCGTGAGTTTACACGCGCTTATAGGCTGAAACTCCCGTATCGGACGAAACGTCGTGAATCTTCCGAAGAGGTGGGTTCTACCTAGTTGTTTTATGTTTCTATGGCCTACCCTAACACAACCAAGCGCCTAGTTCCACAATGCTACCCCCTTTCGACGCCGTTACCGCATGTTTCCGTATAAGTCCGGTATTTCTCCAGCGGGTCTAGGGTTTCACCGGAGGGGGGGCTCCGGATCTTCTGGACCCCAACAGAAGCAAGGTTGTGCCATAGCATGTTATTATAGGTGTGTTGTGTGCTTTTTGATGGCAAAGATTTCACTCCGGGGTGTGGGCCGCTTCACCGGCATCCACTTCTCTCTCGTGAGTTTACACGCGCTTATAGGCTGAAACTCCCGTATCGGCGAAACGTCGTGAATCTTCCGAAGAGTGGGTTCTACCTAGTTGTTTTATGTTTCTATGGCCTACCCTAACACAACCAAGCGCCTAGTTCCAACAATGCTACCCCCTTTCGACGCCGTTACCGCGTGTTTCCGTATAAGTCCGGTATTTCTCCAGCGGGTCTAGGGTTTCACCGGAGGGGGGGCTCCGGATCTTCTGGACCCCAACAGAAGCAAGGTTGTGCCATAGCATGTTATTATAGGTGTGTTGTGTGCTTTTGATGGCAAAGATTTCACTCCGGGGTGTGGGCCGCTTCACCGGCATCCACTTCTCTCTCGTGAGTTTACACGCGCTTATAGGCTGAAACTCCCGTATCGGACGAAACGTCGTGAATCTTCCGAAGAGTGGGTTCTACCTAGTTGTTTTATGTTTCTATGGCCTACCTAACACAACCAAGCGCCTAGTTCCAATGCTACCCCCTTTCGACGCCGTTACCGCGTGTTTCCGTATAAGTCCGGTATTTCTCCAGCGGGTCTAGGGTTTCACCGGAGGGGGGGCTCCGGATCTTCTGGACCCCAACACAAGCAAGGTTGTGCCATAGCATGTTATTATAGGTGTGTTGTGTGCTTTTGATGGCAAAGATTTCACTCCGGGGTGTGGGCCGCTTCACCGGCATCCACTTCTCTCTCGTGAGTTTACACGCGCTTATAGGCTGAAACTCCCGTATCGGACGAAACGTCGTGAATCTTCCGAAGAGGTGGGTTCTACCTAGTTGTTTTATGTTTCTATGGCCTACCCTAACACAACCAAGCACCTAGTTCCCAATGCTACCCCCTTTCGACGCCGTTACCGCGTGTTTCCGTATAAGTCCGGTATTTCTCCAGCGGGTCTAGGGTTTCACCGGAGGGGGGGCTCCGGATCTTCTGGACCCCAACAGAAGCAAGGTTGTGCCATAGCATGTTATTATAGGTGTGTTGTGTGCTTTTGATGGCAAAGATTTCACTCCGGGGTGTGGGCCGCTTCACCGGCATCCACTTCTCTCTCGTGAGTTTACACGCGCTTATAGGCTGAAACTCCCGTATCGGACGAAACGTCGTGAATCTTCCGAAGAGGTGGGTTCTACCTAGTTGTTTTATGTTTGTATGGCCTACCCTAACACAACCAAGCGCCTAGTTCCACAATGCTACCCCCTTTCGACGCCGTTAGCGTGTTTCCGTATAAGTCCGGTATTTCTCCAGCGGGTCTAGGGTTTCACCGGAGGGGGGGCTCCGGATCTTCTGGACCCCCACAAGCAAGGTTGTGCCATAGCATGTTATTATAGGTGTGTTGTGTGCTTTTGATGGCAAAGATTTCACTCCGGGGTGTGGGCCGCTTCACCGGCATCCACTTCTCTCTCGTGAGTTTACACGCGCTTATAGGCTGAAACTCCCGTATCGGACGAAACGTCGTGAATCTTCCGAAGAGGTGGGTTCTACCTAGTTGTTTTATGTTTCTATGGCCTACCCTAACACAACAAGCACCTAGTTCCACAATGCTACCCCCTTTCGACGCCGTTACCGCGTGTTTCCGTATAAGTCCGGTATTTCTCCAGCGGGTCTAGGGTTTCACCGGAGGGGGGGCTCCGGATCTTCTGGACCCCAACAGAAGCAAGGTTGTGCCATAGAATGTTATTATAGGTGTGTTGTGTGCTTTTGATGGCAAAGATTTCACTCCGGGGTGTGGGCCGCTTCACCGGCATCCACTTCTCTCTCGTGAGTTTACACGCGCTTATAGGCTGAAACTCCCGTATCGGCGAAACGTCGTGAATCTTCCGAAGAGAGTGGGTTCTACCTAGTTGTTTTATGTTTCTATGGCCTACCCTAACACAACCAAGCCTAGTTCCACAATGCTCCCCCTTTCGACGCCGTTACCGCGTGTTTCCGTATAAGTCCGGTATTTCTCCAGCGGGTCTAGGGTTTCACCGGAGGGGGGGCTCCGGATCTTCTGGACCCCAACAGAAGCAAGGTTGTGCCATAGCATGTTATTATAGGTGTGTTGTGTGCTTTTGATGGCAAAGATTTCACTCCGGGGTGTGGGCCGTCACCGGCATCCACTTCTCTCTCGTGAGTTTACACGCGCTTATAGGCTGAAACTCCCGTATCGGACGAAACGTCGTGAATCTTCCGAAGAGTGGGTTCTACCTAGTTGTTTTATGTTTCTATGGCCTACCCTAACACAACCAAGCGCCTAGTTCCAGAATGCTACCCCCTTTCGACGCCGTTACCGCGTGTTTCCGTATAAGTCCGGTATTTCTCCAGCGGGTCTAGGGTTTCACCGGAGGGGGGGCTCCGGATCTTCTGGACCCCAACAGAAGCAAGGTTGTGCCATAGCATGTTATTATAGGTGTGTTGTGTGCTTTTGATGGCAAAGATTTCACTCCGGGGTGTGGGCCGCTTCACCGGCATCCACTTCTCTCTCGTGAGTTTACACGCGCTTATAGGCTGAAACTCCCGTATCGGACGAAACGTCGTGAATCTTCCGAAGAGTGGGTTCTACCTAGTTGTTTTATGTTTCTATGGCCTACCCTAACACAACCAAGCCTAGTTCCACAATGCTACCCCCTTTCGACGCCGTTACCGTGTTTCCGTATAAGTCCGGTATTTCTCCAGCGGGTCTAGGGTTTCACCGGGGGGGGCTCCGGATCTTCTGGACCCCAAAGAAGCAAGGTTGTGCCATAGCATGTTATTATAGGTGTGTTGTGTGCTTTTATGGCAAAGATTTCACTCCGGGGTGTGGGCCGCTTCACCGGCATCCACTTCTCTCTCGTGAGTTTACACGCGCTTATAGGCTGAAACTCCCGTATCGGACGAAACGTCGTGAATCTTCCGAAGTGGGTTCTACCTAGTTGTTTTATGTTTCTATGGCCTACCCTAACACAACCAAGCGCCTAGTTCCACAATGCTACCCCTTTCGACGCCGTTACCGCGTGTTTCCGTATAAGTCCGGTATTTCTCCAGCGGGTCTAGGGTTTCACCGGAGGGGGGGCCGGATCTTCTGGAGCCCAACAGAAGCAAGGTTGTGCCATAGCATGTTATTATAGGTGTGTTGTGTGCTTTTGATGGCAAAATTTCACTCCGGGGTGTGGGCCGCTTCACCGGCATCCACTTCTCTCTCGTGAGTTTACACGCGCTTATAGGCTGAAACTCCCGTATCGGACGAAACGTCGTGAATCTTCCGAAGAGGTGGGTTCTACCTAGTTGTTTTATGTTTCTATGGCCTACCCTAACACAACCAAGAGCCTAGTTCCAGAATGCTACCCCTTTCGACGCCGTTACGCGTGTTTCCGTATAAGTCCGGTATTTCTCCAGCGGGTCTAGGGTTTCACCGGAGGGGGGGCTCCGGATCTTCTGGACCCCAACACAAGAAGGTTGTGCCATAGCATGTTATTATAGGTGTGTTGTGTGCTTTTGATGGCAAAGATTTCACTCCGGGGTGTGGGCCGCTTCACCGGCATCCACTTCTCTCGTGAGTTTACACGCGCTTATAGGCTGAAACTCCCGTATCGGACGAAACGTCGTGAATCTTCCGAAGAGGTGGGTTCTACCTAGTTGTTTTATGTTTCTATGGCCTACCCTAACACAACCAAGCGCCTAGTTCCACAATGCTACCCCCTTTCGACGCCGTTACCGCGTGTTTCCGTATAAGTCCGGTATTTCTCCAGCGGGTCTAGGGTTTCACCGGAGGGGGGCTCCGGATCTTCTGGACCCCAACACAAGCAAGGTTGTGCCATAGCATGTTATTATAGGTGTGTTGTGTGCTTTTGATGGCAAAGATTTCACTCCGGGGTGTGGGCCGCTTCACCGGCATCCACTTCTCTCTCGTGAGTTTACACGCGCTTATAGGCTGAAACTCCCGTATCGGACGAAACGTCGTGAATCTTCCGAAGAGGTGGGTTCTACCTAGTTGTTTTATGTTTCTATGGCCTACCCTAACACAACCAAGCACCTAGTTCCACAATGCTACCCCCTTTCGACGCCGTTACCGCGTGTTTCCGTATAAGTCCGGTATTTCTCCAGCGGGTCTAGGGTTTCACCGGAGGGGGGGCTCCGGATCTTCTGGACCCCAACAGAAGCAAGGTTGTGCCATAGCATGTTATTATAGGTGTGTTGTGTGCTTTTGATGGCAAAGATTTCACTCCGGGGTGTGGGCCGCTTCACCGGCATCCACTTCTCTCTCGTGAGTTTACACGCGCTTATAGGCTGAAACTCCCGTATCGGACGAAACGTCGTGAATCTTCCGAAGAGGTGGGTTCTACCTAGTTGTTTTATGTTTCTATGGCCTACCCTAACACAACCAAGCCTAGTTCCACAATGCTACCCCCTTTCGACGCCGTTACGCGTGTTTCCGTATAAGTCCGGTATTTCTCCAGCGGGTCTAGGGTTTCACCGGAGGGGGGGCTCCGGATCTTCTGGACCAACAGAAGCAAGGTTGTGCCATAGCATGTTATTATAGGTGTGTTGTGTGCTTTTGATGGCAAAGATTTCACTCCGGGGTGTGGGCCGCTTCACCGGCATCCACTTCTCTCTCGTGAGTTTACACGCGCTTATAGGCTGAAACTCCCGTATCGGACGAAACGTCGTGAATCTTCCGAAGAGATGGGTTCTACCTAGTTGTTTTATGTTTCTATGGCCTACCCTAACACAACCAAGCGCCTAGTTCCAATGCTACCCCCTTTCGACGCCGTTACGCGTGTTTCCGTATAAGTCCGGTATTTCTCCAGCGGGTCTAGGGTTTCACCGGAGGGGGGGCTCCGGATCTTCTGGACCCCAACAGAAGCAAGGTTGTGCCATAGCATGTTATTATAGGTGTGTTGTGTGCTTTTGATGGCAAAGATTTCACTCCGGGGTGTGGGCCGCTTCACCGGCATCCACTTCTCTCTCGTGAGTTTACACGCGCTTATAGGCTGAAACTCCCGTATCGGCGAAACGTCGTGAATCTTCCGAAGATGGGTTCTACCTAGTTGTTTTATGTTTCTATGGCCTACCCTAACACAACCAAGCCTAGTTCCACAATGCTACCCCCTTTCGACGTCGTTACCGCGTGTTTCCGTATAAGTCCGGTATTTCTCCAGCGGGTCTAGGGTTTCACCGGAGGGGGGGCTCCGGATCTTCTGGAGCCCAACAGAAGCAAGGTTGTGCCATAGCATGTTATTATAGGTGTGTTGTGTGCTTTTTGATGGCAAAGATTTCACTCCGGGGTGTGGGCCGCTTCACCGGCATCCACTTCTCTCTCGTGAGTTTACACGCGCTTATAGGCTGAAACTCCCGTATCGGACGAAACGTCGTGAATCTTCCGAAGAGTGGGTTCTACCTAGTTGTTTTATGTTTCTATGGCCTACCCTAACACAACCAAGCGCCTAGTTCCACAATGCTACCCCTTTCGACGCCGTTACCGCGTGTTTCCGTATAAGTCCGGTATTTCTCCAGCGGGTCTAGGGTTTCACCGGAGGGGGGGCTCCGGATCTTCTGGACCCCAACAGAAGCAAGGTTGTGCCATAGCATGTTATTATAGGTGTGTTGTGTGCTTTTGATGGCAAAGATTTCACTCCGGGGTGTGGGCCGCTTCACCGGCATCCACTTCTCTCTCGTGAGTTTACACGCGCTTATAGGCTGAAACTCCCGTATCGGACGAAACGTCGTGAATCTTCCGAAGAGTGGGTTCTACCTAGTTGTTTTATGTTTCTATGGCCTACCCTAACACAACCAAGCGCCTAGTTCCCAATGCTACCCCCTTTCGACGCCGTTACCGCGTGTTTCCGTATAAGTCCGGTATTTCTCCAGCGGGTCTAGGGTTTCACCGGAGGGGGGCTCCGGATCTTCTGGACCCCAACACAAGCAAGGTTGTGCCATAGCATGTTATTATAGGTGTGTTGTGTGCTTTTGATGGCAAAGATTTCACTCCGGGGTGTGGGCCGCTTCACCGGCATCCACTTCTCTCTCGTGAGTTTACACGCGCTTATAGGCTGAAACTCCCGTATCGGACGAAACGTCGTGAATCTTCCGAAGAGGTGGGTTCTACCTAGTTGTTTTATGTTTCTATGGCCTACCCTAACACAACCAAGCACCTAGTTCCCAATGCTACCCCCTTTCGACGCCGTTACCGCGTGTTTCCGTATAAGTCCGGTATTTCTCCAGCGGGTCTAGGGTTTCACCGGGGGGGCTCCGGATCTTCTGGACCCCAACAGAAGCAAGGTTGTGCCATAGCATGTTATTATAGGGTGTTGTGTGCTTTTGATGGCAAAGATTTCACTCCGGGGTGTGGGCCGCTTCACCGGCATCCACTTCTCTCTCGTGAGTTTACACGCGCTTATAGGCTGAAACTCCCGTATCGGACGAAACGTCGTGAATCTTCCGAAGAGGTGGGTTCTACCTAGTTGTTTTATGTTTCTATGGCCTACCCTAACACAACCAAGCTAGTTCCAGAATGCTACCCCTTTCGACGCGTTACCGCGTGTTTCCGTATAAGTCCGGTATTTCTCCAGCGGGTCTAGGGTTTCACCGGAGGGGGGGCTCCGGATCTTCTGGACCCCAACACAAGCAAGGTTGTGCCATAGCATGTTATTATAGGTGTGTTGTGTGCTTTTGATGGCAAAGATTTCACTCCGGGGTGTGGCCGCTTCACCGGCATCCACTTCTCTCTCGTGAGTTTACACGCGCTTATAGGCTGAAACTCCCGTATCGGACGAAACGTCGTGAATCTTCCGAAGAGGTGGGTTCTACCTAGTTGTTTTATGTTTCTATGGCCTACCCTAACACAAACAAGCACCTAGTTCCACAATGCTACCCCCTTTCGACGCCGTTACCGCGTGTTTCCGTATAAGTCCGGTATTTCTCCAGCGGGTCTAGGGTTTCACCGGAGGGGGGGCTCCGGATCTTCTGGACCCCAACAGAAGCAAGGTTGTGCCATAGCATGTTATTATAGGTGTGTTGTGTGCTTTTGATGGCAAATATTTCACTCCGGGGTGTGGGCCGCTTCACCGGCATCCACTTCTCTCTCGTGAGTTTACACGCGCTTATAGGCTGAAACTCCCGTATCGGGCGAAACGTCGTGAATCTTCCGAAGAGATGGGTTCTACCTAGTTGTTTTATGTTTCTATGGCCTACCCTAACAACCAAGCCTAGTTCCACAATGCTACCCCCTTTCGACGCCGTTACCGCGTGTTTCCGTATAAGTCCGGTATTTCTCCAGCGGGTCTAGGGTTTCACCGGAGGGGGGCTCCGGATCTTCTGGACCCCAACAGAAGCAAGGTTGTGCCATAGCATGTTATTATAGGTGTGTTGTGTGCTTTTGATGGCAAAGATTTCACTCCGGGGTGTGGGCCGCTTCACCGGCATCCACTTCTCTCTCGTGAGTTTACACGCGCTTATAGGCTGAAACTCCCGTATCGGACGAAACGTCGTGAATCTTCCGAAGAGTGGGTTCTACCTAGTTGTTTTATGTTTCTATGGCCTACCCTAACACAACCAAGCGCTAGTTCCACAATGCTACCCCCTTTCGACGCCGTTACCGCGTGTTTCCGTATAAGTCCGGTATTTCTCCAGCGGGTCTAGGGTTTCACCGGAGGGGGGCTCCGGATCTTCTGGACCCCAACAGAAGCAAGGTTGTGCCATAGCATGTTATTATAGGTGTGTTGTGTGCTTTTGATGGCAAAGATTTCACTCCGGGGTGTGGCCGCTTCCGGCATCCACTTCTCTCTCGTGAGTTTACACGCGCTTATAGGCTGAAACTCCCGTATCGGACGAAACGTCGTGAATCTTCCGAAGAGTGGGTTCTACCTAGTTGTTTTATGTTTCTATGGCCTACCCTAACACAACCAAGCCTAGTTCCACAATGCTACCCCTTTCGACGTCGTTACCGCGTGTTTCCGTATAAGTCCGGTATTTCTCCAGCGGGTCTAGGGTTTCACCGGAGGGGGGCTCCGGATCTTCTGGACCCCAACAGAAGCAAGGTTGTGCCATAATGTTATTATAGGTGTGTTGTGTGCTTTTTATGGCAAAGATTTCACTCCGGGGTGTGGGCCGCTTCACCGGCATCCACTTCTCTCTCGTGAGTTTACACGCGCTTATAGGCTGAAACTCCCGTATCGGACGAAACGTCGTGAATCTTCCGAAGAGTGGGTTCTACCTAGTTGTTTTATGTTTCTATGGCCTACCCTAACACAACCAAGCCTAGTTCCACAATGCTACCCCCTTTCGACGCCGTTACCGCGTGTTTCCGTATAAGTCCGGTATTTCTCCAGCGGGTCTAGGGTTTCACCGGAGGGGGGGCTCCGGATCTTCTGGACCCCAACAGAAGCAAGGTTGTGCCATAGCATGTTATTATAGGTGTGTTGTGTGCTTTTGATGGCAAAGATTTCACTCCGGGGTGTGGGCCGCTTCACCGGCATCCACTTCTCTCTCGTGAGTTTACACGCGCTTATAGGCTGAAACTCCCGTATCGGACGAAACGTCGTGAATCTTCCGAAGAGTGGGTTCTACCTAGTTGTTTTATGTTTCTATGGCCTACCCTAACACAACCAAGCGCCTAGTTCCACAATGCTACCCCCTTTCGACGCCGTTACGCGTGTTTCCGTATAAGTCCGGTATTTCTCCAGCGGGTCTAGGGTTTCACCGGAGGGGGGCTCCGGATCTTCTGGACCCCAACAGAAGCAAGGTTGTGCCATAGCATGTTATTATAGGTGTGTTGTGTGCTTTTGATGGCAAACATTTCACTCCGGGGTGTGGGCCGCTTCACCGGCATCCACTTCTCTCTCGTGAGTTTACACGCGCTTATAGGCTGAAACTCCCGTATCGGACGAAACGTCGTGAATCTTCCGAAGAGATGGGTTCTACCTAGTTGTTTTATGTTTCTATGGCCTACCCTAACACAACCAAGCGCCTAGTTCCAAATGCTACCCCCTTTCGACGCCGTTACCGCGTGTTTCCGTATAAGTCCGGTATTTCTCCAGCGGGTCTAGGGTTTCACCGGAGGGGGGGCTCCGGATCTTCTGGACCCCAACACAAGCAAGGTTGTGCCATAGCATGTTATTATAGGTGTGTTGTGTGCTTTTGATGGCAAAGATTTCACTCCGGGGTGTGGGCCGCTTCACCGGCATCCACTTCTCTCTCGTGAGTTTACGCGCTTATAGGCTGAAACTCCCGTATCGGACGAAACGTCGTGAATCTTCCGAAGAGGTGGGTTCTACCTAGTTGTTTTATGTTTCTATGGCCTACCCTAACACAACCAAGCACCTAGTTCCCCAATGCTACCCCCTTTCGACGCCGTTACCGCGTGTTTCCGTATAAGTCCGGTATTTCTCCAGCGGGTCTAGGGTTTCACCGGAGGGGGGGCTCCGGATCTTCTGGACCCCAACAGAAGCAAGGTTGTGCCATAGCATGTTATTATAGGTGTGTTGTGTGCTTTTGATGGCAAAGATTTCACTCCGGGGTGTGGGCCGCTTCACCGGCATCCACTTCTCTCTCGTGAGTTTACACGCGCTTATAGGCTGAAACTCCCGTATCGGACGAAACGTCGTGAATCTTCCGAAGAGGTGGGTTACCTAGTTGTTTTATGTTTCTATGGCCTACCCTAAACACAACCAAGCGCCTAGTTCCACAATGCTACCCCTTTCGACGCGTTTCGCGTGTTTCCGTATAAGTCCGGTATTTCTCCAGCGGGTCTAGGGTTTCACCGGAGGGGGGGCTCCGGATCTTCTGGACCCCAACACAAGCAAGGTTGTGCCATAGCATGTTATTATAGGTGTGTTGTGTGCTTTTGATGGCAAAGATTTCACTCCGGGGTGTGGGCCGCTTCACCGGCATCCACTTCTCTCTCGTGAGTTTACACGCGCTTATAGGCTGAAACTCCCGTATCGGACGAAACGTCGTGAATCTTCCGAAGAGGTGGGTTCTACCTAGTTGTTTTATGTTTCTATGGCCTACCCTAACACAACCAAGCACCTAGTTCCACAATGCTACCCCCTTTCGACGCCGTTACCGCGTGTTTCCGTATAAGTCCGGTATTTCTCCAGCGGGTCTAGGGTTTCACCGGAGGGGGGGCTCCGGATCTTCTGGACCCCAACAAGCAAGGTTGTGCCATAGCATGTTATTATAGGTGTGTTGTGTGCTTTTGATGGCAAAGATTTCACTCCGGGGTGTGGGCCGCTTCACCGGCATCCACTTCTCTCTCGTGAGTTTACACGCGCTTATAGGCTGAAACTCCCGTATCGGACGAAACGTCGTGAATCTTCCGAAGAGGTGGGTTCTACCTAGTTGTTTTATGTTTCTATGGCCTACCCTAACACAACCAAGCCTAGTTCCAATGCTACCCCTTTCGACGCCGTTACCGCGTGTTCCGTATAAGTCCGGTATTTCTCCAGCGGGTCTAGGGTTTCACCGGAGGGGGGCTCCGGATCTTCTGGACCCCAACACAAGCAAGGTTGTGCCATAGCATGTTATTATAGGTGTGTTGTGTGCTTTTGATGGCAAAATTTCACTCCGGGGTGTGGGCCGCTTCACCGGCATCCACTTCTCTCTCGTGAGTTTACACGCGCTTATAGGCTGAAACTCCCGTATCGGACGAAACGTCGTGAATCTTCCGAAGAGGTGGGTTCTACCTAGTTGTTTTATGTTTCTATGGCCTACCCTAACACAACCAAGCGCCTAGTTCCACAATGCTACCCCCTTTCGACGCCGTTACCGCGTGTTTTGTATAAGTCCGGTATTTCTCCAGCGGGTCTAGGGTTTCACCGGGGGGGGGCTCCGGATCTTCTGGACCCCAACCAAGCAAGGTTGTGCCATAGCATGTTATTATAGGTGTGTTGTGTGCTTTTGATGGCAAAGATTTCACTCCGGGGTGTGGGCCGCTTCACCGGCATCCACTTCTCTCTCGTGAGTTTACACGCGCTTATAGGCTGAAACTCCCGTATCGGGACGAAACGTCGTGAATCTTCCGAAGAGGTGGGTTCTACCTAGTTGTTTTATGTTTCTATGGCCTACCCTAACACAACCAAGCCTAGTTCCACAATGCTACCCCCTTTCGACGCCGTTACCGCGTGTTTCCGTATAAGTCCGGTATTTCTCCAGCGGGTCTAGGGTTTCACCGGAGGGGGGGCTCCGGATCTTCTGGACCCAACAGAAGCAAGGTTGTGCCATAGCATGTTATTATAGGTGTGTTGTGTGCTTTTATGGCAAAGATTTCACTCCGGGGTGTGGGCCGCTTCACCGGCATCCACTTCTCTCTCGTGAGTTTACACGCGCTTATAGGCTGAAACTCCCGTATCGGACGAAACGTCGTGAATCTTCCGAAGGTGGGTTCTACCTAGTTGTTTTATGTTTCTATGGCCTACCCTAACACAACCAAGCGCCTAGTTCCACAATGCTACCCCCTTTCGACGCCGTTACCGCGTGTTTCCGTATAAGTCCGGTATTTCTCCAGCGGGTTAGGGTTTCACCGGAGGGGGGGCTCCGGATCTTCTGGACCCCAACAGAAGCAAGGTTGTGCCATAGCATGTTATTATAGGTGTGTTGTGTGCTTTTGATGGCAAAGATTTCACTCCGGGGTGTGGGCCGCTTCACCGGCATCCACTTCTCTCGTGAGTTTACACGCGCTTATAGGCTGAAACTCCGTATCGGGCGAAACGTCGTGAATCTTCCGAAGAGGTGGGTTCTACCTAGTTGTTTTATGTTTCTATGGCCTACCCTAACACAACCAAGCCTAGTTCCACAATGCTACCCCCTTTCGACGCCGTTACGCGTGTTTCCGTATAAGTCCGGTATTTCTCCAGCGGTCTAGGGTTTCACCGGAGGGGGGGCTCCGGATCTTCTGGACCCCAACAGAAGCAAGGTTGTGCCATAGCATGTTATTATAGGTGTGTTGTGTGCTTTTGATGGCAAAATTTCACTCCGGGGTGTGGGCCGCTTCACCGGCATCCACTTCTCTCTCGTGAGTTTACACGCGCTTATAGGCTGAAACTCCCGTATCGGACGAAACGTCGTGAATCTTCGAAGAGGTGGGTTCTACCTAGTTGTTTTATGTTTCTATGGCCTACCCTAACACAACCAAGCGCCTAGTTCCACAATGCTACCCCCTTTCGACGCCGTTACGCGTGTTTCCGTATAAGTCCGGTATTTCTCCAGCGGGTCTAGGGTTTCACCGGAGGGGGGGCTCCGGATCTTCTGGACCCCAACAAGCAAGGTTGTGCCATAGCATGTTATTATAGGTGTGTTGTGTGCTTTTGATGGCAAAGATTTCACTCCGGGGTGTGGGCCGCTTCACCGGCATCCACTTCTCTCTCGTGAGTTTACACGCGCTTATAGGCTGAAACTCCCGTATCGGACGAAACGTCGTGAATCTTCCGAAGAGGTGGGTTCTACCTAGTTGTTTTATGTTTCTATGGCCTACCCTAACACAACCAAGCGCCTAGTTCCCAATTCTACCCCCTTTCGACGCCGTTACCGCGTGTTTCCGTATAAGTCCGGTATTTCTCCAGCGGGTCTAGGGTTTCACCGGAGGGGGGGCTCCGGATCTTTCTGGACCCCAACACAAGCAAGGTTGTGCCATAGCATGTTTATTATAGGTGTGTTGTGTGCTTTTGATGGCAAAGATTTCACTCCGGGGTGTGGGCCGCTTCACCGGCATCCACTTCTCTCTCGTGAGTTTACACGCGCTTATAGGCTGAAACTCCCGTATCGGACGAAACGTCGTGAATCTTCCGAAGAGGTGGGTTCTACCTAGTTGTTTTATGTTTCTATGGCCTACCCTAACACAACCAAGCGCCTAGTTCCAGAATGCTACCCCCTTTCGACGCCGTTACCGCGTGTTTCCGTATAAGTCCGGTATTTCTCCAGCGGGTCTAGGGTTTCACCGGAGGGGGGGCTCCGGATCTTCTGGACCCCAACACAAGCAAGGTTGTGCCATAGCATGTTATTATAGGTGTGTTGTGTGCTTTTGATGGCAAAGATTTCACTCCGGGGTGTGGGCCGCTTCACCGGCATCCACTTCTCTCTCGTGAGTTTACACGCGCTTATAGGCTGAAACTCCCGTATCGGACGAAACGTCGTGAATCTTCCGAAGAGGTGGGTTCTACCTAGTTGTTTTATGTTTCTATGGCCTACCCTAACACAACCAAGCGCCTAGTTCCCAATGCTACCCCCTTTCGACGCCGTTACCGCGTGTTTCCGTATAAGTCCGGTATTTCTCCAGCGGGTCTAGGGTTTCACCGGAGGGGGGGCTCCGGATCTTCTGGACCCCAACACAAGCAAGGTTGTGCCATAGCATGTTATTATAGGTGTGTTGTGTGCTTTTGATGGCAAATATTTCACTCCGGGGTGTGGGCCGCTTCACCGGCATCCACTTCTCTCTCGTGAGTTTACGCGCTTATAGGCTGAAACTCCCGTATCGGACGAAACGTCGTGAATCTTCCGAAGAGGTGGGTTCTACCTAGTTGTTTTATGTTTCTATGGCCTACCCTAACACAACCAAGCCTAGTTCCACAATGCTACCCCTTTCGACGCCGTTACCGCGTGTTTCCGTATAAGTCCGGTATTTCTCCAGCGGGTCTAGGGTTTCACCGGGGGGGGCTCCGGATCTTCTGGACCCCAACAAAGCAAGGTTGTGCCATAGCATGTTATTATAGGTGTGTTGTGTGCTTTTGATGGCAAAGATTTCACCGGGGTGTGGGCCGCTTCACCGGCATCCACTTCTCTCTCGTGAGTTTACACGCGCTTATAGGCTGAAACTCCCGTATCGGACGAAACGTCGTGAATCTTCCGAAGAGGTGGGTTCTACCTAGTTGTTTTATGTTTCTATGGCCTACCCTAACACAACCAAGCCTAGTTCCACAATGCTACCCCTTTCGACGCCGTTACCGCGTGTTTCCGTATAAGTCCGGTATTTCTCCAGGGTCTAGGGTTTCACCGGAGGGGGGGCTCCGGGATCTTCTGGACCCCAACACAAGCAAGGTGTGCCATAGCATGTTATAGGTGTGTTGTGTGCTTTTGATGGCAAAGATTTCACTCCGGGGTGGGGCCGCTTCACCGGCATCCACTTCTCTCTCGTGAGTTTACACGCGCTTATAGGCTGAAACTCCCGTATCGGAAACGTCGTGAATCTTCCGAAGAGGTGGGTTCTACCTAGTTGTTTATGTTTCTATGGCCTACCCTAACACAACCAAGCCTAGTTCCCAATGCTACCCCTTTCGACGCCGTTACCGCGTGTTTCGTATAAGTCCGGTATTTCTCCAGCGGGTCTAGGGTTTCACCGGAGGGGGGGCTCCGGATCTTCTGGACCCCAACACAAGCAAGGTTGTGCCATAGCATGTTATTATAGGTGTGTTGTGTGCTTTTGATGGCAAAGATTTCACTCCGGGGTGTGGGCCGCTTCACCGGCATCCACTTCTCTCTCGTGAGTTTACACGCGCTTTAGGCTGAAACTCCCGTATCGGGACGAAACGTCGTGAATCTTCCGAAGAGGTGGGTTCTACCTAGTTGTTTTATGTTTCTATGGCCTACCCTAACACAACCAAGCCTAGTTCCACAATGCTACCCCCTTTCGACGCCGTTACCGCGTGTTTCCGTATAAGTCCGGTATTTCTCCAGCGGGTCTAGGGTTTCACCGGAGGGGGGCTCCGGATCTTCTGGACCCCAACAGAAGCAAGGTTGCCATAGCATGTTATTATAGGTGTGTTGTGTGCTTTTGATGGCAAAATTTCACTCCGGGGTGTGGGCCGCTTCACCGGCATCCACTTCTCTCTCGTGAGTTTACACGCGCTTATAGGCTGAAACTCCCGTATCGGACGAAACGTCGTGAATCTTCCGAAGAGTGGGTTCTACCTAGTTGTTTTATGTTTCTATGGCCTACCCTAACACAACCAAGCACCTAGTTCCAATGCTACCCCCTTTCGACGCCGTTACGCGTGTTTCCGTATAAGTCCGGTATTTCTCCAGCGGGTCTAGGGTTTCACCGGAGGGGGGGCTCCGGATCTTCTGGACCCCAAACAAGCAAGGTTGTGCCATAGCATGTTATTATAGGTGTGTTGTGTGCTTTTGATGGCAAATATTTCACTCCGGGGTGTGGGCCGCTTCACCGGCATCCACTTCTCTCTCGTGAGTTTACACGCGCTTATAGGCTGAAACTCCCGTATCGGACGAAACGTCGTGAATCTTCGAAGAGGTGGGTTCTACCTAGTTGTTTTATGTTTCTATGGCCTACCCTAACACAAACCAAGCGCCTAGTTCCACAATGCTACCCCCTTTCGACGCCGTTACCGCGTGTTTCCGTATAAGTCCGGTATTTCTCCAGCGGGTCTAGGGTTTCACCGGAGGGGGGGGCTCCGGATCTTCTGGACCCCACACAAGCAAGGTTGTGCCATAGCATGTTATTATAGGTGTGTTGTGTGCTTTTGATGGCAAGATTTCACTCCGGGGTGTGGGCCGCTTCACCGGCATCCACTTCTCTCTCGTGAGTTTACACGCGCTTATAGGCTGAAACTCCCGTATCGGACGAAACGTCGTGAATCTTCCGAAGAGGTGGGTTCTACCTAGTTGTTTTATGTTTCTATGGCCTACCCTAACACAACCAAGCCTAGTTCCACAATGCTACCCCCTTTCGACGCCGTTACCGCGTGTTTCCGTATAAGTCCGGTATTTCTCCAGCGGGTCTAGGGTTTCACCGGAGGGGGGGGGGCTCCGGATCTTCTGGACCCCAACAGAAGCAAGGTTGTGCCATAGCATGTTATTATAGGTGTGTTGTGTGCTTTTGATGGCAAATATTTCACTCCGGGGTGTGGGCCGCTTCACCGGCATCCACTTCTCTCTCGTGAGTTTACACGCGCTTATAGGCTGAAACTCCGTATCGGACGAAACGTCGTGAATCTTCCGAAGAGGTGGGTTCTACCTAGTTGTTTTATTTATGGCCTACCCTAACACAACCAAGCGCCTAGTTCCACAATGCTACCCCCTTTCGACGCCGTTACCGCGTGTTTCCGTATAAGTCCGGTATTTCTCCAGCGGGTCTAGGGTTTCACCGGGGGGGGGCTCCGGATCTTCTGGACCCCAACAGAAGCAAGGTTGTGCCATAGCATGTTATTATAGGTGTGTTGTGTGCTTTTGATGGCAAAGATTTCACTCCGGGGTGTGGGCCGCTTCACCGGCATCCACTTCTCTCTCGTGAGTTTACACGCGCTTATAGGCTGAAACTCCCGTATCGGACGAAACGTCGTGAATCTTCCGAAGAGGTGGGTTCTACCTAGTTGTTTTATGTTTCTATGGCCTACCCTAACACAACCAAGCGCCTAGTTCCACAATGCTACCCCCTTTCGACGTCGTTACGCGTGTTTCCGTATAAGTCCGGTATTTCTCCAGCGGGTCTAGGGTTTCACCGGAGGGGGCTCCGGATCTTCTGGCCCAACAAGCAAGGTTGTGCCATAGCATGTTATTATAGGTGTGTTGTGTGCTTTTGATGGCAAAGATTTCACGGGGTGTGGGCCGCTTCACCGGCATCCACTTCTCTCTCGTGAGTTTACACGCGCTTATAGGCTGAAACTCCCGTATCGGACGAAACGTCGTGAATCTTCCGAAGAGTGGGTTCTACCTAGTTGTTTTATGTTTCTATGGCCTACCCTAACACAACCAAGCCTAGTTCCAATGCTACCCCCTTTCGACGCCGTTACGTGTTTCCGTATAAGTCCGGTATTTCTCCAGCGGGTCTAGGGTTTCACCGGAGGGGGGGCTCCGGATCTTCTGGACCCCAACACAAGCAAGGTTGTGCCATAGCATGTTATTATAGGTGTGTTGTGTGCTTTTGATGGCAAAGATTTCACTCCGGGGTGTGGGCCGCTTCACCGGCATCCACTTCTCTCTCGTGAGTTTACACGCGCTTATAGGCTGAAACTCCCGTATCGGACGAAACGTCGTGAATCTTCCGAAGAGGTGGGTTCTACCTAGTTGTTTTATGTTTCTATGGCCTACCCTAACACAACCAAGCACCTAGTTCCCCAATGCTACCCCTTTCGACGCCGTTACCGCGTGTTTCCGTATAAGTCCGGTATTTCTCCAGCGGGTCTAGGGTTTCACCGGAGGGGGGCGGATCTTCTGGACCCCAACACAAGCAAGGTTGTGCCATAGCATGTTATTATAGGTGTGTTGTGCTTTTGATGGCAAAGATTTCACTCCGGGGTGTGGGCCGCTTCACCGGCATCCACTTCTCTCTCGTGAGTTTACACGCGCTTATAGGCTGAAACTCCCGTATCGGACGAAACGTCGTGAATCTTCCGAAGAGATGGGTTCTACCTAGTTGTTTTATGTTTCTATGGCCTACCCCAACACAACCAAGCGCCTAGTTCCACAATGCTACCCCCTTTCGACGCCGTTACCGCGTGTTTCCGTATAAGTCCGGTATTTCTCCAGCGGGTCTAGGGTTTCACCGGAGGGGGGGCTCCGGATCTTCTGGACCCCAACAGAAGCAAGGTTGTGCCATAGCATGTTATTATAGGTGTGTTGTGTGCTTTTGATGGCAAGATTTCACTCCGGGGTGTGGGCCGCTTCACCGGCATCCACTTCTCTCTCGTGAGTTTACACGCGCTTATAGGCTGAAACTCCCGTATCGGACGAAACGTCGTGAATCTTCCGAAGAGGTGGGTTACCTAGTTTTATGTTTCTATGGCCTACCCTAACACAACCAAGCGCCTAGTTCCACAATGCTACCCCCTTTCGACGCCGTTACCGCGTGTTTCCGTATAAGTCCGGTATTTCTCCAGCGGGTCTAGGGTTTCACCGGAGGGGGGGCTCCGGATCTTCTGGACCCCAACACAAGCAAGGTTGTGCCATAGCATGTTATTATAGGTGTGTTGTGTGCTTTTGATGGCAAAGATTTCACTCCGGGGTGTGGGCCGCTTCACCGGCATCCACTTCTCTCTCGTGAGTTTACACGCTTATAGGCTGAAACTCCCGTATCGGACGAAACGTCGTGAATCTTCCGAAGAGTGGGTTCTACCTAGTTGTTTTAGTTTCTATGGCCTACCCTAACACAACCAAGCGCCTAGTTCCACAATGCTACCCCCTTTCGACGCCGTTACCGCGTGTTTCCGTATAAGTCCGGTATTTCTCCAGCGGGTCTAGGGTTTCACCGGAGGGGGGGCTCCGGATCTTCTGGACCCCAACAAGCAAGGTTGTGCCATAGCATGTTATTATAGGTGTGTTGTGTGCTTTTGATGGCAAATATTTCACTCCGGGGTGTGGGCCGCTTCACCGGCATCCACTTCTCTCTCGTGAGTTTACACGCGCTTATAGGCTGAAACTCCGTATCGGACGAAACGTCGTGAATCTTCCGAAGAGGTGGGTTCTACCTAGTTGTTTTATGTTTTATGGCCTACCCTAACACAACCAAGCCTAGTTCCACAATGCTACCCCCTTTCGACGCCGTTACCGTGTTTCCGTATAAGTCCGGTATTTCTCCAGCGGGTCTAGGGTTTCACCGGAGGGGGGGCTCCGGATCTTCTGGACCCCAACAGAAGCAAGGTTGTGCCATAGCATGTTATTATAGGTGTGTTGTGTGCTTTTGATGGCAAAGATTTCACTCCGGGGTGTGGGCCGCTTCACCGGCATCCACTTCTCTCTCGTGAGTTTACACGCGCTTTAGGCTGAAACTCCCGTATCGGACGAAACGTCGTGAATCTTCCGAAGAGGTGGGTTCTACCTAGTTGTTTTGTTTCTATGGCCTACCCTAACACAACAAGCGCCTAGTTCCACAATGCTACCCCCTTTCGACGCCGTTACCGCGTGTTTCCGTATAAGTCCGGTATTTCTCCAGCGGGTCTAGGGTTTCACGGAGGGGGGCTCCGGATCTTCTGGACCCAACACAAGCAAGGTTGTGCCATAGCATGTTATTATAGGTGTGTTGTGTGCTTTTGATGGCAAAGATTTCACTCCGGGGTGTGGGCCGCTTCACCGGCATCCACTTCTCTCTCGTGAGTTTACACGCGCTTATAGGCTGAAACTCCCGTATCGGACGAAACGTCGTGAATCTTCCGAAGAGGTGGGTTACCTAGTTGTTTTGTTTCTATGGCCTACCCTAACACAACCAAGCCTAGTTCCACAATGCTACCCCTTTCGACGCCGTTACCGCGTGTTTCCGTATAAGTCGGTATTTCTCCAGCGGGTCTAGGGTTTCACCGGAGGGGGGGCTCGGATCTTCTGGACCCCCCACAAGCAAGGTTGTGCCATAGCATGTTATTATAGGTGTGTTGTGGCTTTTGATGGCAAATATTTCACTCCGGGGTGTGGGCCGCTTCACCGGCATCCACTTCTCTCTCGTGAGTTTACACGCGCTTATAGGCTGAAACTCCCGTATCGGACGAAACGTCGTGAATCTTCCGAAGAGGTGGGTTCTACCTAGTTGTTTTATGTTTGTATGGCCTACCCTAACACAACCAAGCCTAGTTCACAATGCTACCCCCTTTCGACGCCGTTACCGCATGTTTCCGTATAAGTCCGGTATTTCTCCAGCGGGTCTAGGGTTTCACCGGAGGGGGGGCTCCGGATCTTCTGGACCCCAACAGAAGCAAGGTTGTGCCATAGCATGTTATTATAGGTGTGTTGTGTGCTTTTGATGGCAAAGATTTCACTCCGGGGTGTGGGCCGCTTCACCGGCATCCACTTCTCTCTCGTGAGTTTACACGCGCTTATAGGCTGAAACTCCCGTATCGGGAAACGTCGTGAATCTTCCGAAGAGATGGGTTCTACTAGTTGTTTTATGTTTCTATGGCCTACCCTAACACAACCAAGCGCCTAGTTCCACAATGCTACCCCTTTCGACGCCGTTACCGCGTGTTTCCGTATAAGTCCGGTATTTCTCCAGCGGGTCTAGGGTTTCACCGGAGGGGGCTCCGGATCTTCTGGACCCCAACAAAGCAAGGTTGTGCCATAGCATGTTATTATAGGTGTGTTGTGTGCTTTTGATGGCAAAGATTTCACTCCGGGGTGTGGGCCGCTTCACCGGCATCCACTTCTCTCTCGTGAGTTTACACGCGCTTATAGGCTGAAACTCCCGTATCGGACGAAACGTCGTGAATCTTCCGAAGAGGTGGGTTCTACCTAGTTGTTTTATGTTTCTATGGCCTACCCTAACACAACCAAGCGCCTAGTTCCACAATGCTACCCCCTTTCGACGCCGTTACGCGTGTTTCCGTATAAGTCCGGTATTTCTCCAGCGGGTCTAGGGTTTCACCGGAGGGGGGGCTCCGGATCTTCTGGACCCCAACACAAGCAAGGTTGTGCCATAGCATGTTATTATAGGTGTGTTGTGTGCTTTTGATGGCAAAGATTTCACTCCGGGGTGTGGGCCGCTTCACCGGCATCCACTTCTCTCTCGTGAGTTTACACGCGCTTATAGGCTGAAACTCCCGTATCGGACGAAACGTCGTGAATCTTCCGAAGAGGTGGGTTCTACCTAGTTGTTTTATGTTTCTATGGCCTACCCTAACACAACCAAGCACCTAGTTCCCAATGCTACCCCCTTTCGACGCCGTTACCGCGTGTTTCCGTATAAGTCCGGTATTTCTCCAGCGGGTCTAGGGTTTCACCGGAGGGGGGGCTCCGGATCTTCTGGACCCAACACAAGCAAGGTTGTGCCATAGCATGTTATTATAGGTGTGTTGTGTGCTTTTGATGGCAAAGATTTCACTCCGGGGTGTGGGCCGCTTCACCGGCATCCACTTCTCTCTCGTGAGTTTACACGCGCTTATAGGCTGAAACTCCCGTATCGGACGAAACGTCGTGAATCTTCGAAGAGATGGGTTCTACCTAGTTGTTTTATGTTTCTATGGCCTACCCTAACACAACCAAGCCTAGTTCCACAATGCTACCCCCTTTCGACGCCGTTACGCGTGTTTCCGTATAAGTCCGGTATTTCTCCAGCGGGTCTAGGGTTTCACCGGAGGGGGGGCTCCGGATCTTCTGGACCCCAACAAGCAAGGTTGTGCCATAGCATGTTATTATAGGTGTGTTGTGTGCTTTTGATGGCAAGATTTCACTCCGGGGTGTGGGCCGCTTCACCGGCATCCACTTCTCTCTCGTGAGTTTACACGCGCTTATAGGCTGAAACTCCCGTATCGGACGAAAACGTCGTGAACACGGCGAACTTCCAGATTCCAGTAGTGCATAGATATATGTTTTTCTGTTGCAACATGTTGTTATCCGAGTTTCAGATAAAATATCACCGCCTAGCGTGATAGGCTTTGCTTTGTGCAGGTTGGGAGCTGTTCTCGGTCTTCGGTGGGTACATGCAGTTTGTACCTATAGTAATATAAATGTATTTTTTGTGAGATTAGTGTTGCTTAGAGGATTTGGTTTCCTTCATCTCGGATGGACACTGAATTGACATGGCTGATTTTTTGGGCGGCATGGGCAATTGGTTTTGTTTGCTCCGGAAATCGTCATTGTTTTCACGGGAGCCTTCGCCGTTTGGATGCGCAATCTTGGAGACTTAACTGGTCTACCATGTGCTTTCGATGTTCAGCCTGTATTAAATCTTTCTCAAGTGGTCGGAGTTGTTTCATTTTGTTTGGGTGTTTGTAATGCTTGTTGGTGGACCTTGGATGCCTCAGCTCAAGATACCGGTTGTATTTTTTGTTGGATTCATAAAATTGTTTTATAGTATTACTTTTGGAAAAAGAAAACTCAAACGCACAAATAAAATTATTTTTTAACATTTATAGTAAGGTCGCTGGATTCTAGTTTCGCCGTGGCCCCTGAAATCTGAGGAACGGGCCTGTGTAGGATCAAACATGAGGGATGTCATAATTTATTAAAACGTTTTCCATTAGCCGCACAGACAGTGTCTCAGCTTGTGGAAGAATAATAGTTGCAAACAAAGCTTGTGGAAGAAATTATTAAAGCTACGTACTCGCTTCCGGGCTGTCAAGGCAAAGCACAATAGCACTTGCTTTCTTAAATTCAGTACCATTCGAAAGTGATTCCCAGAATGTTTCATTCCTGGTGTTAATTAATCAACAAAAATAAATTTCTCCAGAATAATGCATTTTTTTAGATTGATACAAGAATTATTATTTATAAAACCACCATACATTCTACTACTATAAATCGAATGTCGAGCAGGACAAATTAATTAGCAGAGCACTAAGAGAACTGGACCAAACGTTAATTGGGTCTTGACCTACATTTTTTCAACACCCACACATATATATGTACCGCCGGATGCAAAGGAAAAAGACAAATGATATTTGTGCATCTCCTGCAGGCACCGATTCACAGAAGAAAATAAATAATCAGATTCGAATCAGAGAATCAGAGACCAGTTGAAAAAACGGATACGATTTGGAGCTCAACCCATGTTAACTGGACCAAACTAACACAAAGAAGGAAACGAAAAAAGATCTTGAGCTTCAAATAGGATCTCGCCAGCTCCTTGAACTGCTCTCTCGCCAGGTGTACGCTGGTTGTACAGCTGATTCTTAGCATGTCCTCTGCAGATGCTTGGTTGATTCCAAACGCTCAAGCATGTTCTCCCGTGTATTAGCAAGGTTCCATGTGAGCGAACGCTGACATAACGACAACTCTCTTGATTCAGTTTTTAGCTATAGTAAGATTCCCAAATCTTCTCAGTGTGGGTAAAACCATATTAGCCCACATTCCATGTGAGAGAGAACGGGGACTATCCGACTACCCTTAATCAATCAGTGGTCCTGTGTATTTTTTTTAGATAAAAGGCATTAATTGCCCTACTTTAAATTAATAAAGCAAGTAGTTTGGGTTACATCACGGGTTCGACTTAAAACATGCTGGGGGCATTTAGCTTAGCCAATGAAAGAGAAATCGGGGGGCCGGTCACCCCAACGACAGGCCGGAAAGAACAAGAAACGAAACTACTACGGTGGAGGCGGAGCTGCTGGTAGTAACGAGCGGAAGATATCTTTGAGTCCAGCAGCGAGTTGCAGCAGCGTCGGCTTGTCAGGATCCTTAGCGAGATTTGCCCAAACCTGCACAAAAATCGACATTTTGAACAAAACATCAGCGGGGCGTTTAGGAGCGATTCCCTCGATAGCCAGTTTATTTCTCGTGAGCCAAAGGGCCCAGCCTAACGCCGTAAACAGCACCCAGCTGTTACGGCGTTGGCTCCCTAACAGCGACTGATGGATGGCAAAGAATTGGGGGAAGTTAGCGGGGCTCCAGCTGCAGCCCAGCAGCTGTCGGATCGCACTCCAGCCCAGCCTAGCCAAGGAGCACTGGAAAACTATGTGCGCCGAGTCTTCCACCTCTCCGCAAAGGGCGCAGAAACGGCGAGACGGTGAGGAGTGACCAAATAGTCTGTTCCGCGTTGGTAGTCTATCCAAAGCAAGCTGCCAAGAGAAAATCTTGACCTTGAGGGGGATGTGCGCCGACATGTCCTTACACATGAGAATCGACGCCCCTCGCACAAGTTTATTATACATGGAGGCAACCGAAAATTTGCCCGAGGGCTCGAGAGTCCAAGAGACCGAATCTACCCCCTCGGTGAGACCGACCTCTTCCAACTCCGAGTTCAACCTGCGCCATTCTTCCTCGCAGCGAGGGGAGAAGTTGCGTCTGAACCGAAGCCCCTCAGGTTCGAAAGCCGCGGCTACGGAGATGTCGGCCTTAGCGCAGATTTCAAACAGCGCTGGAAACCTAACTCTAAGGGGGGCCTCCCCCGTCCACCAGTCCAACCAGAACATAGCCCTATGTCCGCTTTGGACTGAGAACTTAGTCCCCAACTTAAGGAGGTGTTTTATCTTGTGGAGGCTGCGCCAGAATTGGGAGCCCCCCTTGGTTCCGCCGAGAAGATGTTCGAAGCCTCTGGATATTTAGCCGAGATGATAGTGCGCCAAATCGAGTCGTCCTCTTGAAATAGTTTCCAAACCCATTTGAGAAGTAACGCTTTGTTCATCAATTTGGTATTGGTCAAACCCAGACCCCCGCAGTCCTTGGGTCGACAGATTACTGGCCAGTTAACTAAATGGCCTTTACGCTTGTTGCCCGCGCCTTCCCAGAAGAAACGCGCCCGGATTGTGTCGAATTTCTCGTGCACTCCATCTTGGAGTAGGAAGAGCCCCATGGCGTATGTGGGTAGAGCGTCGAGGCATGCGTTGGATAGAATCAGCCTTCCACCCGAGGAAAGAAGTCTACCCATCCATGCCTCGACACGCGCGCCGAGCTTTTGAACAAGGAAGTTCCATTGCTCAATGGTCAGTTTCCTGTCCGATATCGGGAGGCCTAAGTATAAGAATGGGAAGGACCCAACTTGCAGTTGAGCATGTTGGCTACACGGATCTGTTCAGCCTGAGATTCCCCAAGAACGAAGGCCTCAGATTTGTGGAAGTTGATGCGCAGACCCGACATCTCCTCGAAACAGAGCAACAGGAATTTCAAGTTAGCGATGTCTAGGTCCTTATTCTGGATCAAGATGATAGTATCATCCGCGTATTGAAGATGGGAGAGACCGCCTGGGACTAAGTGGGGAACCACCCACTAATGTGCCCCGCAGCGCAGGCTGCGGACAACATGGCTGAAAGGGCTTCGGCGATAAAGTTAAACAAAAGGGTGAGAGAGGATCCCCCTGTCGCACCCCACGCTTGTTACGGAAAAAAGGGCCGACCTGCCCGTTAATAGAGATAGCCGTTTGCCCCCGGAAACTAACTGCTCTATTCGGTGTACGTATCCTTGATCGAAACATTTTCTGCGGAGGACTTCCAGGAGGAAAGACCAGTCAACTCTGTCATAGGCTTTTTCGAAATCAAGTTTGAGTAAGATGCCCCCTAGCTTCTTGACTCTTAACTCGTGAACTACCTCATGGAGGGCAAGCGCCCCGTCGAGGATAAACCTGCCTTTGATGAAGGCAGTCTGGTTTGGGCTGATAATCCTGTTCGCAATCGGGTCCAGGCGAGAGGCAAAGGCTTTGGAGATGATCTTAAAAATTACATTGATCAGAGCAATGGGTCTGAACTGAGAAATCTGGTCAGCCCCTTGGACCTTGGGAATAAGAGAGATGACTCCGAAGTTAAGTCGGGACACATTGATACGGCCAAGAACAAAGTCATTGAGCATATGCAACACCCCCAGCTTGCATAGAGGCCAACAACGGCGAAAAAAGGCCACCGGAAACCCATCTGGGCCTGGCGCCGTGTTTTCTTTCATGTCCCAAACAACTGCTTCCAGTTCTGCCTCAGAAAAGGTATGCAGAAGGCCCTCGTTCTCTGCCTGCGAGACTCTAACGGCTTCGGGCCACAAGTTGGGCACCAGACCCAGACGGCGAGTGTGGTCCGAACCAAGCAGTTCCGGTAGTAAGCGTAGATATGGTCTTGGATGTGAAAGGGGTCCCTAATTGGACCCTCCGGCGAGATCAGAGTAGTGATGACGCATTTACGTCTTCTACCGTTCGCCACCGCGTGGAAATAAGCCGTGTTTGCATCCCCTTGCAAGGCCCATCTCACTTTCCCGCGCTGGCGCCAGTATTCCTCTTCCAGTTGGAAGATGGCAAGCAGTTGGTCTTCTAGATGATATCGGAGGGCCCACTCGTCCTCGTCGATACCCACCGAGTCTGCTTTCTCATCCAGCGACTTAATATGGGCGAGGAGGTTAAGCTTGCGCAGCCTGGTCTCTCTGCCCTGATTACGGCTCCAACCACGGAGGTATTGGCGCAGGCCCCCGGCCATGTGCTTCCACCAGTCCAGTATATCACACCCTCCTGCCCTTGCCATGAGCGACGACCACTGCGAGACCAACAGGTCCTTGAAACCCGCGATCTCGAACCAGCCTAACTCGAAGAAGAAACGGTTTGAGCGAATTGGGGGACCCCTGCCCGAGTCCCAAACTAGAGGGCAGTGGTCCGAGCCCAGAATTGGGTCCGCAGCAAGAGAGGACAGCGGGAAGATTGCGTCAAGCTCGGGGTCGATCAGGACTCTGTCTAAGACACAACGCACTGGGTCTCTCTGACGGTTGGTCCAAGTATACCGAGCCCCGGATCTTGGAACTTCCGTCCGAGCCCACTCTGCGATATGATTGTTGAACATCTCAATGCGCGGCCAGTTGATGTTCCCGTTGTTCTTGTCCTCGGCGCTTCGAAGGAGGTTGAAATCGCCTCCCATGAGAACTGGGAAACGCGACGCAGCAATTTTGGCCGACAGCTCGGCCAGGAAGGTAGGAGAGTCTGCGTGTCTAGCGGGGCCGTAAACACCAATGAACGTCATGATCTTATCTTCTGCCCGGATGAGGCAGTTGACGCTAATGAAAGACTGGCCCTTGTCGATGCTTTCGACCTCAAAGGCGCTATCCCGTAGGCCCAACAGGATGCCCCCAGAGCGGCCAGTCGCCGGTAGCCAGCACCAGAAAAACTTTTCACCAACCTCTAGGCTTTGAAGTTCGGCGTCAGAGAAGTCCGGTTTCATGGTCTCTTGAAGCACTAGGATGTCGATTCTATGGTTTCGGAGGAGTTCCCTAATTAACGTCCGGCGCCCCTTGCGCCCAAACCCTCGGATATTCCAGAAGAGTATCCGCATTTACAACTGTGCTCCTTCGGCCCGTGCTTGGCGGGTCACTGGGCGCCGTCCTAGCAGCGCCGCAGATTTCGAGCGCTTCCTAATCTGAGCCGCGGAAGTGGTTTTCGAGGTCCCTATCCTAGGGCCCTCCACAGCAGCGGACTCGACACACTGGACTTGGGCCCTGGGGATGGACTTGAACGCCCCTCCGCAGAAGCAGAGGGGGTGGAGGGCGCGGAAGGGGGAGCCGCAGCCAGACCCAAGTCTGTGAAGGAGACCGGCGACGCCAGCCCCTGCGACGAACCTACGTCTGGGGGGGCACCGGCCCGGCAACCGAGTCCGCCGACTCCCTGTTGGCACCGTCGGAGGGGGCGAGAGCCGCGACAATGGAAGCTACCGTCAATGCCAGGTCCGGGCTGAGATCCTGCCTGTCAGCCGCCAGCACCGGCGCCGGGCTCTCCGCCGAGAGAGCTACCGCCCCAACAGCAGGGTCCCCTGACTCTGCCGCTGTCGCGGCAAGCGCCGCCGCCGCACGGACACTCGCTAGATTCGCTTGCGCCAACTCGTTCGCCCAAATGATCGCGAGGGCCTCAAGTGGCGGCCCACAAGCCGATTGGAACGAAACGCCGCAGTCCGCGGCAACCGAAAGGAGATGACCATCTGGAAGATTTTGGAGGATTGCGAATACGGGATCCGCGACCGTACCTGAGGGTGGCTTGAGGGACGGAGCCGCGTCTTTGTCGTTGGCGCGCTGGATCGCCTTGTCGAGGACCAGCGCAGCCGCAGAGCCACCCGAGCGCGCGCTCAGCTTGGAGGCATCCGCCACCGAGCCTTGGAGCGCAGGCCCCTCGCCACCGGCGCGGCGAGGGCCAGCACAGATGCTGACTCCCGCAGCGGCCCTAGCATGGCTGCCGGGTGCGGCGCCGGACGACCTGCGGACTGCGAGGACACCTGAAGAGCGGAGTCCACCGCCGCCGCAACCCGTGCGGGACGGTCGTGGTTCGCCTTGCTGCGACGTTCCTTGGCGATGGCGGCAGGGGGTCGGCCGGAGTCGCGGACGGGGCGGGGGAAAAACTCCAGCCGGCGGACCTTTGGCTGCCCGCGCTCGGGGCCGTCCGCCCTGGAGGAAGAGACGTCGAGGGCTCCAGCGGGGGAGAGGATGGTGACATCGCTGGTGATGGAGTGAGCCGGTCGTCGGAGGAGAGCTCCAACTGCGCCGCCGACACTATCGCCCCGAGCGATTTGAAGATGTCCCCGTCATCGGTAAGATTAGAGCCATATTGAGAGAATGTGGTCTTGGGCAGGATGGGCAGCGCGACCGGAGGGGCCGTGGCAACCGTGGCCCCGCCAGGGGGGGCTTGCCACCCGCGCCGGCCAAGGAGCCCTGCTTGTCACTCTTAGAGGGGAGGGAGTTGGCCCTGGCCCTCTCCCGCTCCCGAGAACGGCGACTGTCCCAGTCCTCCCCTTCATCGTCCGAGGAAGTCTCGTCATCCTCTCTGTCGTCGCCGTCATCTCCCTAGGGTGCATGGGGGGGGGGGAGGGAGGGGAGGAGCCTTGGATTTGTCCGCCTCGAGCTCCACCGGAATGCAATACCCATGCATGTTGACAAAGAGAGTGATCGAGGGAGGAAGCTGCACCGGCTCACGGCAAGCGAATTTCATACGGATGGGCGCGTGATCACCGGCCAGCGTGCTTCGATCCACCTCCAAGGGGACCCCAATCTCCAAAGTGGCACCCATCAGGTAAGACTCCACACGGAAAGGGGGCGGGACCTCCAGCAGACGGACCCAAACCGCCGAGAGGTTCTCCGAGGCCCGCGGATCTCCCTCCGCTGCGGACACCACCGCCCGGAAGTCCGTGATGGGCAGGGTCAGTCCACCCCAGCGGGACGCCATCCGCAGCAGCTCGCGCGAGGGGAACACCAGAGAGAATTCCGTCGGCCCGATTTGACGAACTTGCCAGTCCCACATTTCGTCCGCCAACTCCTTGAACTCATCTTCCACTTCTTCCACCGAGAAGTTCCCCTTCTCAATGCGCACCGTCGCTGCGTTAGGCGTGGCTTTCGGCATCTTCTCTGGAGGCACCGATAGGTGGAAGAAGCCGCGTTCCCCCGAGGCTCCTCCCACCCAGATCAGCTTGCAAGGCGTCCTGTGTATTGATTCTCAAGATCCTTAAGATCATCAACTTAAACCCAGCACATTTTGCATGTTAGTCACCCAGTTTTCTTTTTGGAAATTAGCCTGCACTACAAAGCAGCTCCATATAAACGCAGGGGTAGTATTGCATTGCCCCTTGTCTTCCCAATATTTATAGAAACAATGCCACCGTGCTAATTAATCTCTCTAGTATCACAACAAAATTCTTAAGAAAGTGTGCAAAATATCATATATTATTTCTCATGCCTGGAATACATGCTGATTTTGAAATAGTGCCACAAATATTGCACAAGAGCTTTTTTTTTGAAACGGAAAACCAGCCTCTGCATCTATTAGATGCACACGGCTTATTATATTAATAAGAATTCAAAGTAGCATCATATCAAATTACAGCTCAACGAAACCGAATCGTGCCGAATAGACAAGCCAACGAAAAATCATACCAAGTAAGAGACTACAAATATTGTAATCGCCTAGTGTGCAACCAGCTAGCCTGGTTGAAAATAGCCCGGACGACCGCCAATAGCCGGGTGCATCCAGAAGCCAAACGTCCTCTTTGGCCTTCTGGGAGTAGGAAAGACCAAAGGTGAATCCAATGAGTGGCACGATAAACTACCTGCAAAAAATGACCAGTTTGTAAATTGTTAAATATCACATCATTTCGACAATTCCAAATTGTCCAAATAAAAGCAAATACACCAACGCGTATACTTGCTTTTGTCTCTTTATCCACCCCTTGTAACCAAGAACCAAACAAATTAGCTATCGATAACGGTGGGGTAATACTAAAGGTAAAGTGAACTAGCCTCCAAATTTTTTTTGCCCACTCACACACAATAAACAAGTGATCAGCTGTCTCCTCAAGACCACAGAACACACACTTCGTGCATCCAGTCCATCTCCTCTTCACCAAATTATCTTTAGTTAGAATTTCCTTACAATAAAGGAACCACATGAAAATTTTAATTTTTAGAGAGACTTTCAAACGCCAAAGATACTTATGTAAGAACCTCGTGTTCCCGTTCATCTGATCTTCATGCATCAAGGAGAAGTCACACGAATACCTCTCTAGGCTGCTAGGAGCTAAAACTAGGAAGCTAACAAGATCATGGTAGGTAAGCTTTTTTTCATTAACATTGTTAGACCAACTTACAAGAAGAAAATAAAGGACGTGCTAATGTACCTAAATGGAAGCAGTATCAAGATGCATGGAAGGTTCTATCACTAAACTGTTAAGCCTAGCAAAGGACATGACTCCATGGGTAATAATCGATAAGCTACTTAGACCTCCTACTAGATCGAGCGATCTTTTATGCCCTGCTATTAATAAAGACCTTGCAAAGTTCCTAAGAGGACAAGAACATGTTGAGGTACCAATCTATCTGTAGATTAAAAAGAAGCTAAATGAAGACCTAGAACCAAGTCAGTTTCGAAAAACACCCATCATCTGCCAACCTGAAGCCATAGACGAATAATTATAGTCTAATTAAAGACATGCCATATAAATTCGTATGAACCACATTCAATAAGTAGCACAAAAGGAAACTACACAATGGAAGATCTATGTAGTATGCACCCTAATATGATAGGAAATCATACAGAGAGTCAAGTCAAAGGGGTGTAGTTTATAACCTTGCATCTTTGAAATTTATGCATTTGGGGTTTTTAAGATCTTATTGGTGCTTTTGTGTGAAGTATGACAGAGAGATCACTTCTAAAATCTTTGTAGGATATGCACACCTTTCGCTGCCAGTCAAGGGGGTTAATTAGTTTCATCGTTTCTTTTTTAGCTGGTATAAGCCTAACCCTAGAGTGGAACTTGATGATGTATAATAGAGGTTTATTTCTTTAATTCTCTTTTCTAAACCATCACTTGAGTTTAAGAATTAGAATTCAAATTTAAAATTTTAATTTGATTTCTATAAAAAATATTCTTCACAAACTCTCAATAATTCAAACAAAAAGTTAAAAGTAAACAAGGAAGGGGATTGAATTGGATACAAACAAACATGTTATTTCATTTTTGATATTCTTATACAAAGGAGTACTACAATGAAATAAAGATTACAAAAAATAGGAAAAATAACTATTCCTATTCTAATACCTATTATATGCTTTAAGACTTGGACAAGATCTTCAGAACCTCGACAACAACAAAGATATATGAGTTTTATTAGTGTTAACGTTTGCAACACCTCGAGGGTGTGGAATTTTGATGTTTGAAGGATTTTAAACCAGATCAAAACTTCGGTAATCATGTTCAGTTGCTACAACCCATGTTGAAAGCCAGGAAAGCCAAATTGAAAGTCAGAGAAGACAAGTTGAAAGCAAGGAGATCATAAGTGTCAAGTGATAGTCTGAGAAAGTCTTGCACCAGGAAATCCAAGGTGATACAAGTGTATTACGAAAAAAACATCTAAGCATTAAGAAACATCAAGGAATGGACATAAATATGAAGCATTGTATAACCAACATGGTACCAGTGCACAAGAAATGTGTAGTTAGATATGATCAAGTTCAAATACAAGTTACAGGAAGCAAGAAACAACATAAACATCTAGTACCAGTGAAGTATAACGATTTTAAAATTATAATAGCACGATGAAATCAAAGGTAGCCCTGTAGCAAGCCATTCAAGTTCGAAAAGAGAAATAAAATGTAATTCTATGTATACTACAAGTTTCAATTGCAGGTCAGGGCGAAAACTTGCAAGTTCAATGACAGTGAAAAGGAAGTACAAGTACTACACTGGTGGAGAACAGGCCAGTAGCACCGGTTTGTAAAGGCCTTTGGACTCGGATACAAAACCGGTGCTACGTATCCAGGACTAAAGGCCCCCCCCCTTTAGAACCGGTCAGTCACCAACCGGTTCTAAAGGCCTCCACGTGGGCGCCGAAGAGCGCGCGCAGGCGGAGGACCTTTAGAACCGGTTGGTAACACCAACCGGTCCTAAAGCTTTTTTTTCTCTTTTTTTTCCTTTTCTTTTCAGGGTTTCCAATTCCGTATTTAGGGTTTAGGGTTTAGGGTTTAGGGCGTGTTCCGTATTTTCAGGGTTTCCGTTTACGTGTTTCCGTTTACGTGTTTCCGTTTACATAATCAGAAACACGTAATCGGAAATACGTATCCGGAAACACCGATTCCGTGTTTGCGGTTAAGTGTTTCCGATTCCGTGTTTGCGGTTAAATGTTGATGCAGCAAATAAAAGTACATATATATATACATGTAACACGAAGTAATCGACCGAGAATTACATAATCTGAAGTTCGTTTTCAATAGCTGTATACTTGCATAGAGAAGGGAGCTGGCTATAATTGGTTCATAGGATGGAAAAATTCTCCGTCTTCTGCTATGACTTGCGTGAGAAGAAATCCTGCCAATTCCTCTGCAATAGTCTTGCAACGGTCGATTGGTTTGAGCTGCGCCCGCTTTCGTGCCATCTTGAAAAGAAGTAGATGAAAACAATTAAGTTATGAACAAAACTAAACATAATTAATGGCAACATAAATAAAGTTGTGAAGATCCGGTTACGTACCTCTAGATTTCTCCTAGTACGGGATTTCTCATTGATCGTCCTGTGAATGAACTCGCAAACGTAGTATCCACAATAATCAGTTCCCTGTGGTTGTTGCGGGACTTTCTATATACGAGAAACATAATTCAGTCAAATTAATAATAATCAAGAGAATGGTAATGGTATTTAAATCAGGGTACATATTACTACTTACTTTGTTAATCTGAAAGTGGAGAATGTCTGCCCATGTACCGGGTTCTTCCTTGATGAACATTTGCCAAACCCTGGGCGACAAAAGAAAAATGAATAGAAGAGTTAATTATTACTTACTTGATATCAGGGAATGAACGAAAAAGAGGCCGATGAACGAAAGAGGCCGATATATATATACTTTTGAAGCATCTGACGCGCGCTCTTCCATGTGTCAGCGCCCCAGGTTAACGAGTCCCAGACTTCAACTTGTCCTTTATCGATTCTAATGATGAACAATATGAAGTGGCCGTTGCGCACGTGTACATACGCAGTCATGCATACTCATCAATTACACTTAACATCAGGTAAGCAAAATGGAATGTCTACAAGACAGTAACACTCACTTGAATCCGTAGGGCCAAAGTATTTCTTTTTTGGTACTTTGTCGCTTCAAAAACCTTAGCAAATCATCCGGTGTATCCTTGTTGAACCTTTCTACTGTGTTTTGATGATACGAATACGGGTCAATGAACCCAAAGTCCCAGATTACTGCCAGTCTGCATTCACGAATCTTCATTCTGCATAGTAGCGTACAAAAAGAATGTCGTGAGTGATAATTATACGGGCAACGAACGCGAGCTTAACTAAATAATTAGATTACTCAAATAAATCACTTACAAACAGTAGCAGCTGAGGATAGACTTGTCGAGAGCACCTTGATTGTACATCTGGAAGAAATCATCGAACCCAAGCTCGACACCGTAATCTCTGAAGTAGTGTTGATCCTGAACTTGAGCCATGATACAGTCTCTCTCCTGCCTTGCGGCCTCCAAGTACCAATCATGTAAAATCCGTAGTTGGGTTGTTAGATCAGTAGGATTTTCGACCAGAGGGTGCCCGGGCTTGTATGTATATACCACATCAGCAATAGCGTAACCCACGTCGCCCATGCGTGGACCGGACACTGAAGCCTGGTCAGATAAGACCTTGAGCGGGGCAATTGACCGTGCTTCTTGTTGTCCGAGCTGGGGAACTTGTTTCCCGCATTTCGTCTGCTCCGCCTGCTTCATCTCCTCCGTCTGCTTCATCTGTGCGGTGTGCGTCTTCTCAATGTACCGTTCATAGTCTGAAAGGAGCGGCGGTGGCGGCGGTGCAGGATAATATAAGTTGTCGATGGTCCGCTCAATTTTCCACTTTGGGATGTCCTTCAGAGTTTCCTTCCAGGTGTCTGGAGGGGGCTTCAGGGGAAACTGTGTGAACCATGCGCTGGTTTTGGCTTTCACGACATCGGATAGTTCCTCCGGAGTCATCAGGCCTGGTAACTTCGGCGGAGTCTCGACTTTCTTGGATTTCCTTGGTCTCTTCTTGGGAGGAGTCCCGTTTCTTCTGAACTTCAGCTTCCGCTTTGCCGTACCCGTAGTGGGAGCATCCGTCGGCTCACGGGAGTGCACAGGCGATGGACCCTCGGCCTCGGGCTCCCAATCTTCGTTGTGGGGTGGACTTGGAGGTTCGTTGGGGGTGGACTTGGAGGTCGTGCATTCTCTGTACGAAAGTGAAAAAACTATTAAAAATAAGCTTACATGGGGTGCAACATTCAGTAATTGATGGAGGTATATATGGTGCATTTGTACCTGGAGGAGCCGGTGGCCTTGGCGCCGAGTTAGGAAACACGATGTGTTTCTATTCCACAATATGATACCAAGCTCCATTTCTCCCAGTGTCTTCTCGCCTTCACCTCCAGGAATATGGAGCTCAATTGAATGGCATCCCGGCGTAATTGTTGACAACCCGACACGAGCATGGGATGCTGGAATCTGACCACCATGGTAGGTTGCTCCAGGTTGATTCGGCTAAGCATAGCCTGACGCCACCCTGAAGGATATGTTCCCCATTGGCATATGTACCTCACAGTTTGTCTTCTCCGTGATATCATCCACGGGGTAGTGAGGCGCCGACGGTTCGACTGCACGACCGTCTTCTAGCTGCATGTGCGTGGAACCAACGCTGCTTCTATGCTGAGATGGGACGGCATCTGCTACATGATCGTCTTCTATTTGCAGCTGATCAGGTGCAGGATGATGTTCTACCTCCTCTTCAGTGTCAGGTAGAGGGTGTCCCCCTTTCTTCAAAAGAAAATCCACCTTTTGTTCTAATGTCGATAGCCGTTCCATCGCCTTTTTCTTGCTTCTATCACGGCTTCTGTAAGTGCCAATGTCCGCTGCAAACCCTTGGATCCACGGGGTAGAGGCTCCAAAGCCTCGTGTTCGTCCCCACTTTTCGGGGTTCCCGAGTGCCCTCGTCAGCTCGTCGTTCTCTCTATCGGGAACAAAAGTTCCTTTTCGAACAACTTCTATTGCCTTCTCTAGTTCTGCTACGACTTTTGTTATTTTTTCAGACCATGGTCCCTGAGCAACAATCTTCCCAGTCTCAGCGTCCAACGTTGCCCCATGAGCGAACAACCAGAACTTGGACCTATCGGGCCAGTCATGTGTCTGTGGAATGATACCTCTTTTCACAAGCGCAGCTTCATAGCTTCGCCACCTAGGCAGGGCAGTCATGTAGCCACCTGACCCCAAAATATGGTGATATTTCTTGTTCTTCGCATTCTCCGAATTTGTGGCCGATCGGGATGTAAAGACACCCGATTTCTTGTACGCCTTAAAATCATCCCAAGCGTCTCTTATCTTCACTAGGTTCCCAGTGAAAACTGGATCTTCGTCCTTATATTTCTTCCACGGTTCCTTCTTCCCTCTGGAATTGTGTGGCCATCTTCTTCAAAGCCCACTGCTCGACTTTCTTCTTCTTATCGCTCACTACGCTGAAATTTAGCCATAGCGTTTCGCAAAGAATTTTTTCAATCTTTCATCGACATAACTAGCTCCAACGTTGGCCCCGGTCTTCGGCTTATTCCATTCTATTAAGTTGATCGGGACAAGGTCTCTTACAACAACTCCGCACTGATTTACGAATTTGCGATAAGTTTCTGGGGGCTGCAGTGGTTTGCCATCAGCAGCAACTGTATCGATCGGGAAGCTTGCGGTATCTTTCAACCTTGCGGCCGGGCCTCGTTTCGACTTTGTCTCAGTACTTGCACTAGCTGTTCCGGAGGGCGCCTAAACGGGAAAATAATGATTCGTTAGTAAGTGCAATACAAATTAATTGTTGCGTGAACAGTGACTTGAGATACATTGGCAGAGTTTGTTCTGGAGGGCACTTCTTCATCCTCGACGTTGTCGTCGTCATCATCTACTACATCTTCTATATTCTGATCTCCGTCACCGGAGTCGTTCAAAAATTGATTGCTAAACGCCTGTCCACCCTCGTCATCACGATATATGGCCGTTGCATTATTAAAAATCATCTTGCACATTAATCTTTCCTTCTCCGCCTCACCCATTCCCGCGAGTTTATCGGCGTGCGGATCATGTGCAGGTTCTTGGGGATCCATAGCTCAACACCTGCTAGTAAAATTTATAAAATGAAGAACACTTAGCGAAATTTTCATCGGGCACTTGGCGAAATTATTTCATCGGACAGTAATAAAATAATAGTTCTGGACATATTAATGAAATAATAGTTCTGGACACACGAAGAGTTACATAGCTCGGGTTAATTTTTTTAACCCTAATACATCACGATCGAATAATATCACTTATACATAGTCTCGTGACATCTCTCAAAATAATTAACTCCGACCGGGTCCTAAGCCGCGGGGTGCTGAGTCACGGGTGCTACGCATCCATAGATAAGGAACCCTCATAGGGTCATAGCTCACGTGGTAAGGAACCCTCCGAATAATCGACCAACTGCTGCTATACTGCCTATACTGCCTATCGAGCAAGTACATGTAGCGACGGACGTGTTCTTCCTCCTCCCTGATACGCTGTTGTACCACCTCCTCAGGGGCCGGCTCTCTCCGCACCGAGCATGGCCCACGCGATGGCCACCAAAGAATATCCGGGTCGACCACGTCACCCTGATTTCTCACCAAGCCGCGTGCCCCGGTACTAAGGAGCTCCCAGTGCCAGCCTGGCGGGGCCCAGTCCCGGACATCGCCCGGCGGGTCCAACAGAGACATGAACTGAAAACATGCCCGGACTAAGTAAATATTCCATAATTAAGTAAAATACCTTAGTGTTTCTAACTTAGTAAAAAATAGTAAATTGAGAAATATAACAGAAATAAGATGAAAGTTAAACAGGAACAAAATGGTAACTTAGTAAAATTTCTTAACTTAATTAGTGCAATTATTCTAACTTTCTGAAATTTTCTAACACTAACGACTTAGTGAAATTTTCTAACACACTAACTTCTAACACAACATTCTAACACAAAAATTCTAGCACTAAACAAAATTGTAAAAACAAATTAAATCACTAAAAAAAATCTAACACTAACTCTAAAAATTTCTAACACTAACACTAACTCTAAAAAAATCTAACACTAACTCTAAAAATTTCTAACACTAACACTAAATCTAAAAAAAATCTAAAACTAACTCTAAAAATTCTAAAACTAAACAAAATTGTAAAAACAAAAAAAATCTTACCTACGCGTGTACAGAGGGCGAGGGGGCGACGGCGAGGGGCGAGAGGCGATCGACGGGGCGGAGGCGGGGCGGCGGAGGCGGAGGCGGGACGGAGGCGGGACGGCGGAGGCGGAGGCGGACGGCGACGGCGCGACGGAGGCGGGGCCGCGGGGATCGACGGCGACGGAGGCAGACGGCAGCGGCGGCGACGGCGATGGAGGCAGAGGCGGACGGAGGCGCGACGGACGAAGGCGAGGCGGACGGAGAGGCGCGGCCGGAGCAGGGCTTCGCCGCCGTACGTGTTAGGAGAGAAGACGCGCGAATGAAAATGAGCAAAATTTTCACAAGTTCCCGAGATATCGCCCCACTACTGGCCTTTAGCACCGGTTGGTGTTAACAACCGGTGCGAAAGGGGCTTTAGCACCGGTTGTTAGCACAAACCGGTGCTAAAGGCCTGTACTTGGGGCCACATTCAGACTGCGCGCCCTGTACAGACCTTTAGCACCGGTTTGTGTTAAAACCGGTGCTAAAGGGTCTCTGTACAAACTGCTCGCCTCCCGCGCGCGGCGGTTTTATTGCTACATTTCCCGATCGCGAGTCTTTCTGTTTCTCTGTATTCTCTCTTCTTCCTCTGTCTTCTCTTCTTTCTCTCTTGATCTTCCTCCACCAAGCACACCATGGCTGAAGTTTGGGAGATATACCGTGGTCCCACACCATGCGGCAAGGAACTCGAGGTGTGCTACACCAACAGTTGCGAGAGGCTCCCCGGTCCTCTTGCGCATTTGACCAATCTCTATTTGTCCTCTCCCGATGAACACCGGTTTTTCGGGCTTGATCTGGAGTATACGGCGGATAAACGGGATGTTGCCGTCATCCAGATTGCGTTCAAGGAGGCCGTTTTGGTCTTCCAATGGTCAATGTAACGCACACGTACAATATTGCATCTTCTATTTGTTTGTTGCATGTGAAGAATACATGTGTTGCAACATATCTAACACGTATCAAATTTTTGTTGTTGCAGTAGTTCAAAGCATTCTCTGGCACTTGTTGATTTTCTAGTCAACAAGGGATATGACTTTTGCAGCGTTGACATCACTCAAGACCGTCCGAAGTTGATGCGCTTGGGTATTGTGATACCTGAAGATCACTACATTGATCTTCAGGATCTTATCCATTTGAACGGGGCAAAGACCGGGATGGCTCGCATGGCAACTGCCTTCATCCACGAGGGCTACGAAACCATGAAGTCTGGTTTCCCCTCGAGTAATCACTGGTATTGGGAGAAGAACCCACTGGACTTGACGAACGTCAAGTATGCAGCCATAGATGCATACGTCTCCTACGAGTTGTTCCGCATCTACTCGACGGAGCCATATATGTATGCGTTCGATATATATGCATGTAATGGATATCTTAGTATGTAATTAATGGATATCTTAGTATTGTGAGACTTATGTTTGTGTTATGTGTGATCGTAAGACACTATGTTATGAATGTGATATGATTGTGTTCTAAAATCAGAAACAAAGATATAAAATGTGGTGTAGAATGGGAAAAATTCGATCACTTACCCCAGGCGCATTTTTACACTGTGCGCCTGCGGTAGTACACTTATCCCAGGCGCATTTGTACACTGTGCGCCTGCGGTAGTACTCTTATCCCAGGCGCATTCGTCCACGGTGCGCCTGCGGTAATGTTACCCCAGGCGCATACTGAAGTTTATGCGCCTGTGGTAAGTTAGGGTGGGTAATGAGTAAGGCAACGAGAAGTGAGAGCGCAAGTGATACATCGAGCATATATATCGTGGATACACATATATAGATTGATTTAGCGAGATACCATACATGTAGATTTTTCTTCTTTTATTTTTCTTTTTTGTTTCACTTCCCTGTTTTCTTTTACATTGATTTATAAAACATGGAAAACATGGAAAACAGAAGGTTACTTTTATTAAAAACAGAAAACAGACGCGCTAGCACGCCGCAGTGTCGCCGGAATACAAATTCTTTTATTAAAAAAGAGAAAACAGACGAACACTACTCCTCGTCGTCGTCGTCGGGGAACTCGTCGCTGACCTCCTCCGGGTCATCGTCGTTGTCGAATTCGTCGGTGACCTCCTCGTCGTCGTCGGAGGTGCATGATGGTATGTCCGAGATAGGCCCCCACCTCGGATCGTCGGAGGCCCAGACTTCGCCGGCGTGGTCGGCCCGACGAAGCTCTTGCAGCGCATTCGTCCTCGCCTCCCGAGCGGCATCTAACGCGAGGTGGCGTTCGATGCGGCGCTCCGCCCGCTCAGCCGCGCGGGTCTGCCAGAGCTCCTTGTCGGCGCTCTCCTCCCCCGGGTTGTTCCGGTAATACTCACGGACGACGCGGTCTTCCATGGCGTCGACTAGGCCCTGAAATGCGCGGTGGCGGAGGTGGAGGTGGTCGGCGGCAGTGACGATATGCGGCTTTGGAGCCCTGGCCTCCGCTTCCCAGACGGTGTGGCAGTCGTTGAAGTTCATCAGCGACCGCGGTCGGTTGAGGCGCCAGGCCGCCGCGTCCCAGGCGCGGGCGGCCTCCGCCGCCGTCGCAAAGGAGCCGAGGGGGATGCGGTCGTCCCCCCAGCGGATATCTGCGCTGAACATTCCGTTCTGCCGTGCTCGGACGCCGCGGAAGCCGGTGGTGCTGTTTCTCCTCGGAGGCATTGTGGAAGCGCGACGGTGCGTGGAGAGGAGTGGGCGCGTGGAGAGGAGAAGACGCGCTCGAGGCGCGACAGTTTATACCGCGCCCTCCTGGCCATGCGTCACAACTCCCGCGCCACGCGTGAACTCCCGCGCCACGCGTCAACTCCCGCGCCGGTTGTACTAAAGGCCTGTACAAGGGGGGCGCACATTTCTTTTCTTCTTATTTCTGTTTCCAAAGGGGGGTGTAGAACAAAACAAACGGTATCGCCGTCATACAACCCAACCGTGGCTAGCTACTGGGTGCATATATGCATACCAAATGCACGGCTGGACGTATGACGGCGAATCCGGATGTTTTGTATTTGCTCGATGAACTGAATATGATGTATCAAACCTTAAAGGGGGTGTAGAACAAAACAGACGGTATCGCCGTCATATAGCCCAACCGTGGCTACTGGGTGCATATATGCATACCAAATGCACGGCTGGACTTATGACGGCGAATCCGGATGTTTTGTATTTGCTCGATGAACTGAATATATGATGTACCAAACCTTAAAGGGGGGTGTAGAACAAAACAATCGGTATCGCCAGTATACAACCCTGCAGTGGCTACTGAGTGCATATATGCATACCAAATGCACAGCAGGGCGTATGCTGGCGAATCCGGATGTTTTGTATTTGGGAGATGAACTGAACGGTGTATGAAGCTGGGCTATATATAGGGTCCTCTGGCTCACAAAGTGTTGAGCTAGGGTTTTGATCCAACGGTTAAGAAACATCTCATCCAACGGCTCACAACAGCTCGAAAGAAACACACCGTAGCCCTGATCGTACGGCTCACAAGCGGTTGAAAGAAACACACGATCCGTGTGATTCTATCTGATTGGTCCAAACGAAACCCTAACCCATTATGTCCGGTTGGTGTCCCCAACCGGGACTAAAGGGATGATCCGTTTCTATTTTTCTTCTTGCCTTTCCTCTGACTGCGCCGTAATAACCATGGAACATCTTCATCATTTAACTGAATGCTTGGATCATCTTTGACTTTGAAGGGAGGAATTTCATCAAATTTATTGTAATCTTCTGACATGTCTGTCTTGTCCTCGACTCCCACGATGTTTCTTTTCCCTGAAAGAACTATGTGGCGTCTTGGCTCATCGTCTGATGTATTCGCTTCCTTATCTTTTCTTTTTCTCGGTCTGCTAGATATGTCCTTCACATAGAAAACCTGAGCCACATCATTGGCTAGGACGAATTGATCATTGTCGTACCCAAGATTCTTCTGATCCACTGTTGTCATTCCGTACTTCGGGTCTACATTCACGCCTGACAGGTCGAACCATTTGCACCAGAACAAAGGGACCTTAAAGGAAGGTCGTAGTCAAGTTCCCATATCTGCTCTATGTAACCATAGTATGTGACCCTTTGCCCGTTGTCGTCTTTTGCATCAAACCGGACGCCACTGTTTTGGTTGGTGCTCTTTTTATCTTGGTCTGCCGTGTAAAATATGTTACCATTTATCTCGTTCCCTTTAAAGGTCAATATAGTCGAAGATGGTTGCTTGGCCAACAAGTATAGCTCATCTTCAACAATGTTGTCATCAACCAACCGCCGAAAGTCTTCGCGTGTTCTTTAGCAATGAAATCTTCAGGTTGCTCCGGGTATTCCGAGCGTAAAATATCCGTGTGTTCCTGGATATATGGAGCCGCCAAGCTGGAATTAACTAGAACTGTGTAGTGTGCTTGAGTGAAAGATTGCTCGTCCATACATGTTGTTGATTTCTTTCCTAGCGTGCCTTTTCCACGCAGTCTCCCCTCATGGCGCGACTGAGGAACACCGATTGGGTTCAGGTCAGGAATAAAGTCAACACAAAACTCAATGACCTCTTCTGTTCCATAGCCCTTGACCATGCTTCCTTCCGGCCTAGCACGGTTTTTAACATAATTCTTCAAGACTCCCATGAACCTCTCAAAGGGGAACATATTGTGTAAGAATACAGGACCGAGAACGGAAATCTCTTGGACTAGGTGAACTATGAGGTGCGTCATAATATTGAAGAAGGTTGGTGGGAACACCAACTCGAAGCTGACAAGACATTGGACCACGTCCTTCTGTAAACTTGGTAGAGTTGCTGGATCGATTGCCTTCTGAGAAATTGCGTTGAGGAATGCACATAGCTTCACAATGGGTACTCGCACGTTTTCTGGCAGAAGCCCCCTCAATGCAATCGGAAGTAACTGGGTCATGATCACGTGGCAGTAATGAGACTTTAGGTTTTGGAACTTTTTCTCTTCCAGGTTTAGTATTCCTTTTATGTTCGACGAGTAGCCAGACGGGACCTTGATACTGCTCAGGACTTGGAAAAAGATCTCCTTCTCTTCCTTGGTAAGAGCGTAGCTGGCAGGACCTTTGAAATTCTCTGGATTCATCAGGTCGTCTCGTTCGTGCATACGTTGGTGGTGCAGCCGTGCTTTTGGTGTATCTCTCGACTTCTTCCCATGCACGCCCAATAATTTAGCAGGTTCACACAAATATTTTTCGTCACGTGCATCACGTCGATCGCAGAGCGAACCTCTAGGAATTTCCAATAGGGTAGTTCCCAGAATATAGATTTCTTCTTCCACATGGCTACGTGGTTGTCGGCGTCATTCGGAACAGATTGTGCGCCAGGACCCTTACCAAAGATTACTTTTATATCTTTGACCATGTCATATATATCAGTACCTTTAGGGAGGGTTGGCTTCCTCCGTGTATCTGCCTCGCCTTTGAAATGCTTTCCTTTCTTTCTTACGGTATGCCTGTCTGGAAGAAATCGACGATGCCCGGGTACACATTCTTGCCTATATGTATACTTTTCAGTCTCGCCTAAACAGTGTGTGCATGCGCTGTATCCCTTGTTTGACTGTCCTGAGATGTTACTAAGAGCGGGCCAATCATTGATGGTTACAAACAGCAGCCCTCGTAGGTCAAATTCCTCTTGTTTGTACTCGTCCCACACGTACACCTTCGTCAGCCCACAACTAAAAGTTCATCAACCAGTGGCCTCAGGTACACATCAATGTTGTTGCCAGGTTGCGACGGGCCAGGGATAAGCACTGGCATCATAATGAACTTACGCTTCATGCATAACCAAGGAGGAAGGTTATAGATACGTAGAGTCACGGGCCAGGTGCTATGACTGCTACTCTGCTCCCCAAACGGATTCAGGCCATCTGTACTCAGACCAAACCTTAAGTTTCTTGCGTCACGTGCAAAGTCCTCGTACTTATCGTCGATGTTTCTCCACTGCGACCCATCAGCGGGGTGTCTCAGCATATCGACTTCCTTACGGTCTTCTTTGTGCCATCGCAGCAACTTGGCATGCTCTTTGTTTCGGAACAAACGTTTCAACCGTGGTATTATAGGAGCATGCCACATCACCTTGGCAGGAACCCTCTTCCTGGGGCGATCGTCGCCCTCAACATCACCAGGGTCATCTCGCCTGATCTTGTACCGAAATGCACCGCATACCGGGCAGGCAGTTAAATTCTCGTGCTGACCGCGGTAGAGGATGCAGTCATTGATGCATGCATGTATCTTATGCACTTCCAATCCTAGAGGGCAGACAACCTTCTTTGCTTCGTATGTACTGCAGGGCAGCACGTTATCTCTTGGAAGCATCTTCTTCATTATTTTCAGCAGATTTTAAAATCCCTTGTCAGATAATCCATTCTTTGCCTTCCATTGCAGCAATTCCAGGGTGGTGCCCAACTTTTTCTGGCCATCTTCGCAATTTGGGTACAACAATTTTTTGTGGTCTTCTAACATGCGCTCCAACTTCAACCTCTCGTTTTCACTTGCGCAGTTTATCTGTTCTTCACGAATGACCTGACGAAGATCATCATCAGACTCATCAACAATGTCCTCAAGTTCAGGCTCGTCCCCCATTTCAGTATCACCGTGTTCACCGAACATAGGATAATTATCATCATCCTCTTCTTCTTCATTGTCTTCCATTACAACCCCTCTTTCTCCGTGCGTGGTCCAACAAAAATAACTGGGCATGAAGCCTTCTTGCAACAGGTGGGTGTGTATGGTTCTTGAGTTATGGAAATTCCTCTTATTCTGGCATTTTTTACATGGACAAAAAATAAATCCATTCTGCCTGTTTTTCTCAGCCACATTGAGAACTATGCATGCCATTAAGGAATTCGGGACGACGTCGATCACTGTACATCCATTGCCGGTTCATCTGCATTATATAAATTTATCAACAACCATTATGCTAAATCATCATGACTAAATTAATTAATTAGTACAAAAAGTTCATCACACGTTAATACCAAACTAGCGTATAGTGACCATACATATATAGTTCTCATAAAAATACACACTGAAACCATCCATAAAAACTCTCTCTAATTAATGCATTTAAAAACAACAACAAATGCGATCAAAATCGCAACAAAGGTAACAATTGACCCAACGGCATAATGATACCAAGCCTCTTTACTAATTGCATATTTCCTAATCTTTCTAATCTTCAGGCGCATTGCGTCCATCTCGCTCTTGTGACCATCGAGGACACCGGCAAGAACCTTTTCCAAGGTCATCTTCTCTCTTTCAGTTTTTTCCAATCTTTCTTCAGTTTTTTTCAATCTTTCTTTCAAGCTAACATTTTCTTGTTCAACTAAGTATAACTTCTCAACAATAGGGTCGATTGGCATTTCCGGTTCCACTACCTCCTAGATAAAAATATCTATGTCAAGTTGGTCGGCGTAAGTAATTGTCGTATAGTCAGGAAATGAAAATATGTAGTGAAAAAAGATAATATACCACATCCGAATCATAGACTGGACGAGGGCCAACGGGGACGGATATCAAAACCATGGCGCTATGTATATAAAAAAAATCTTACACAATAAGAAAATTTATACAAGTAAATATACGTAAATCATACAAATCAAAATTTGTTGGTAAATAAAAACAATAGGCTCACCAAGGTTGTGTCGGTGATGGGGCGATCGACGGCAGTGAGGAAGGGGACAAGGCGCGCGACACTAAAAAAACCACAAATCATAATTAATTTTGAGCTCAAATTGCATCAATTTGTATACATAACAAAATGAATAACAAATTCTAGCTTAGGCATTTCATCAAACACCTAGCTAGCACAACAAAAATGAAATGAGCAAGAAAACGAGCAAAACTTGCAATGCCGGAAGAGGGAATGTTGATGCTAACCGTAGGACCGATGGGTACCAACAATCTTGACAAATGGTGGAGAAAAATGGGGATTGATTAGACCTCACAAGAGGAAGGAGAGAGCAAAAATGAAGTTGAGCTAGAGCTGGAAAAAATGGAGCTGAGCTCGGGGTGGTATGTAGGGTTTAGGGGAGGGCTTAGAACCGGTTTGTGTTACAAACCGGTTCTAAAGGATATGACAGCGGGACCCGCAGTAGCTGCAAAAAATGAGAAAACCTGTAGAACCGGTTTGTGATACAAACCGGTTCTAAAGGGTCTGTCCCCTGGGCCCCCTCCCTGCAGCAAATGGCCCGCAAGGCCTTTAGGACCGGTTTGTGTTACAAACCGGTCCTAAAGGCCTTGCGGCCATTTGCTGCAAGGGTGGGGCCCAGGGGACAGACCCTTTTGAACCGGTTTGTATCACATCCGATTCCATTGTGCTTGGCTCAATGCCCTGTTTTCTACTAGTGCTAAGAGCCTATAGACAAGTCCATGTCCAACATAATCAAGATTCTGGCGTAGGAGCCATATATTTTCACACAT
>JAPCYS010002692.1:0-48724 GCA_028641055.1 Alopecurus myosuroides
GGAATGAAAGGAAAACGGAGCCCATCCACGATGTCTCGGATCCTGCCCGGGTCCGCTACCTACTCGTCAGCAGCCTCGTCGAACTCCACGTAGTAGCCTCACGGGGATCCTCGTAAGCGTAGTCTGCGGAAACCACAGCCCCAGGGGGTCAGTACATAAACGTACTGGCAAGCAAGACTCACAGTTCACCAAAGTGTAACCCGTCAACACCAAGCACAGATGCCTTGGGTTCAACGGAAGAAAGGGGATATAAAAGATGCTGCAACCGGCTGCACTAACCAACTACAGAACATACTACATCTTCCGGCTAACAGAAAGAAGATAAGATAGCGTATCGTAACCATCTATAGCTAACCACCAAACAAACCCATCCTGGATCTCGCCCCTTATCCAAAGAAGCAATCCGGGATAACTCACACAGTTGGATTAATGATGGGTCAAGTTATTGGGTCAATAAGGCTATTACTAGTCAAGTTATCATTAGTTAGGTGTAAGTTGTTCTGAGTACTTGTTAGCCAGTACTTTCACCAAGTCAACCATAACCGCGGAAAACACGGCTTCTCGAGAAGATTTATCCGTGCAGGGGTGGACCAATTTGGCCGTACAAGTAAGAATATCCCGCGAGGATGGAAATGCACTTCCAAGCGAGGCACTCTACACAACTCAACTCTTCTTCGCATCAAGCCCAAAGCACCACGTGCTGTGCGTACGCGGCTAATCGAGCCCCACGAAGAAAAGGGGACCCTCATAGCACTGGAAGACCACGCCGCCCTAAATGCCGACTACAAAAGTTCCACCCTGGCCTCGGGTTCGTACCTGCATATGCGTGCATCAAATGGAAAGCCCGAACTAAGTGCGGCGATTTGGACGAGATGCGAATCGAATCAAATTGAGGGGGGCGCCCATACACGCTTCCCACATGCGGATAGTGCGCTCATCATGGATCAGTAGACAAGACCCTTTTCCTAATTAGGGTCGACACTAGCAGGCCTCAAAACCACGCCAGGCCTCCTGCCGGTGCCTTATCAGCAAATTATTATTACCTCAAGATTTACAGGTTGTTGTTTAACATCGAGCCCCATAACATAATAGAAATATAGTAACAGAAAGTAACGGGTAACAGACTCGAGCAAAAACAACCCTAAGCATATAGTAAGACACGGGCAACAAGCAACGGGGTTATAGGTGTGGAGGTGAGGCTATATCAGGGTTAAAGGATAACATGTGATAGGTTCGTAACAGAAACAACTATTCATATGGCTAGCAGAAATAGACAACGGAAAGTATCGGTAACCAAATGTTGAAAGGAACACAGTGGTTCATGTGAGTGATAACTTGTCTGCAAACTCAGCAGCCTGGAACTGAGCTAGATCCTCAGAAGGGGTGTCGTAAGTATCGTCTGTCTCAACGTCGTCGTCTATCCGAGAAGAAGCAAACAAACAACGAAAGAGACAAACAATCAATAACATGGCATCGTGCAATAATGGGATGATGCATGTCAAGTTAATGGATGCATCAAAATAAACTAGTTGACATGGTAACACAAATTAAATGGACCCATATGCAATTGGATTGCATATGGAAAAGGTCCATGAATTAAGGTGGAAACAAATGATCTACAGCTAATTACCACGTGAAAGTTGATTATCATGATGCATGCATGATGGAAGCAATAAGAAACAATATTAGATGCAAGTAGAATGAAATTTACCAAGTGTGGGATTTTATTTAACAAGTTAAGAATTTTGGCTTCTTAATGATGTTACACAAGCATATGTTGTTTCCATCAAGTTAAATTGCTCAAAACAGAGTACAAAGTTTATATTTGAAAAGAACACAAGATTTCAGGTGGATTGCATGTTTCAATTATTGAAAAAGGAATTACAATGATTTAATTATGAATTAAACAAGTTAAACAAGATTTAAATTGGAATTAATTCAAGTATGAATATTAATGGAGTTTTATTTGTTCAAAACATTAAATAGAATTCATATTGGGAAAGGTTATGTTTTTCTGGTTTGAAAACATATTTTGCATGTTCAAAAATAATTTAATTTGAGCAAGTTAAGAATTTAGCAAATTTAAATGATTTAACAAGGTTTAAATTTAAAGCAATTTTAATTATTCAAAACATGAAACAAAATTTATATTTGGATAGGTGGTTTGAAATAGCATGGAAAACATATTTTATTTGCATTATTTGGATTGAGTATGAATTAATTATGCAATTATTCAAATTACAAATGAATTGTTTGAATTTGAAATTTGAAAGCATTTGAATTAGTCAAAATAGAAAACAAATGTTATAAATAGTTAGAGAATTAAATTTGGGGCAGTGCACATATTTTACTTTTATTATTTGGATTTATAGAACAGAAGTTATTAGCAATTTCATTTTAGGGACCAAACTGTAATTAGAAAGGACTTAAACAGAAAAAGAAAAACTGGAAAATGTTTCCACACCGTGCAGTGACCTAGCCAGGGTCACTGCCAGTGGGCCCCAGAGCCAGCGTGGCAGCAGAGAGAGAGCAGCAGCTGACAGGGGGGCCACCCTGTCAGCGCACCGTGCAAAAATGGGGTTTTTCTCCGCGCGAGCCAGGGACTCGAACCCAGGCCCTCTCGCACGCGCGCACTGCCTGCTACCACTGCGCTACGAACCGGTGTTTGTCAGTATACGCTGCGCGACCAAGGTAAGGTTCAGATAGCGTGTTTCTGAATTTTCGGCGCGCGCGTTACTGAAACTTTGACAGAGAAAATCGACGGCGGCCGGCGGCGATCTCTGCGTGATGCTCGTTGTGCTCGCGTGTGGGCGTGCACGGAAGCGTGGCGAGTGTGTGCGGATGCTTGCGTGCAGAGAGAGGACAGGGAGGAGGAGGAAACGGTGATTACCGGGAGGGTTGCAGAGGGTGAGCTCGACGGCGAGGTGGTCGTTGCTGTCAGCGGCAAGGATGGCGGCGGGGAAGCAGAGGGTCCCCGTGCTCGAGGAGGTGTCGTCGAGGGAGAGGGGAGCACGGCGGGCTGATTCCCGCTGTCAGCCAGGGAGAAGGGGTACAGAAACGGCGGCGGCGTCCATGGTTTCAGAGGACGGCGGCGGGGGGTGGTTGCAGAGAGGGGAGAAACGCCGGGGAGAGAGAGGAGACGGCGGCGGAGCGAGGGGACAGGGGAGCCTAGGGTCTAGGGCTGCAGCGCGGGGCTCGGGTAGGTTTATATAGGCGGCTAGGGCGAGGATCGGCCGTCGGAGGGGTGCTGCTGCCGCCGTGGCACCTCCCGATGAGCTGCCGTACGCGAAACAGAAGGGGAGGGGCGAGGCGAACCGGTACCAGGCCGAGGGGAAGAAGGAAAAGGCCGGGCCGGTTGCTCCCCTGGCCTGTGTGGCCGTTTTTTTTTTTTTTTGAATTTCTCCTTTGGTTTTTTTTTTTGCAGAAAATGGAATAGGAAGAAAAATGAGGTTTTTAAGTTAGTTAAATTTTTAGAAAAATTAGTGTGAGTTAGTAATTACCAAAAGCAACTGATTGTCAACTTTGTTTTTCAAAGTTTTCAAATTTAAATTGTTGTTGGTGATTTAAATCATATTTGAAAGAATTTGCTTATTAAGTGAGTATTATTAAAAACAAGATTTTTAATAGGGTGAACCCTATTGCTTAATTAGAACAAATGATCAAAGTTGTTTTGGTGATTTCATAATTTGAGATTGGGTGCTGTTTGGGATTTTGATTCCAATTTAAATGATTTTTGAGATTAAGTGATTATTGCAAACAAAATTTAAATGGGGTGAGCATATAGTTTTAATTGGAAGCAAAATGATTATTATTGTTGGGTAATTATCATTAATTCCAAAAGGTTGCTGTTTGGAAGAAGTATTTGAATTTGAACAATCATTTGAATTAAATGATTGATTAAAAGCCACCATTTTTAATAGTTGAACCTTAGAATTAAAATGGAAACAATTGGTTATTTTTATTTGAACTTTTTACTTGAAAAGTTGTAACATAACAAGTATGAAACAAGCATTTGAATATTGTTTGAAATTCAATTGTGAAAACAGAGAAAAACAGATGCAAACCAGATGAAAACAAATGCAAACAAAGTAATGAGCATGATGACATGATGCAAAACTTTAATAAAACAAGAAACAAACATGCTAGGGGTGGTTTTTCATACTTGGGATGTTACAGTGTTCTTGTGGCTCTTTTTCAATGATCGATTGAACACTAGAGATCTTTTGAGCCGCAAGCATTGGCATCTACCAGAGGGTTACACCTGTGTCCTATGTGACAGCAACACATGTGAAACTGTTAGCCATCTTTTCTTTGAATGCAACTTTGCCAGGGCTTGTTGGGATACACTTGGCATTCATTGGGATCTCTCCAAGACCATCCTGGATAGGATCACTTTGGCTATGTCGCTTTTTCAAGGACCCTGCTTTCTGGAGATCCTGGCCTGTGCTACATGGAACATATGGAAGGCTAGGAATGATCTCATTTTCCAATTCAAAGAGGCTACTTTTATGAGTTGGCATATTAGGTTTTGCTCAGATGTCATGATACATCAGTACAGAGTTAAAGACACTGCTAGGGAACCCCTTATTTCTTGGGTTAGGAACCTTATCTCATGATATGTATTGTAGGATTAATTTTTTGCCTCCTTGAACTACTCCATGTAATTCATTTGTAATTTTGGTAGCATTTGTCTGCCTATATAATTTTGAAAATCTAACCATAGGGATTTTTCCCTACGGTACAATCTTCAAAAAAAAAGACACTAAGAGAGTAGATACTCCTTTCTCTTGGTTTTTAACCTTGGACTTGAACCGAAGGTCCCGGAATGTGCTAAATTGAGGTGTGTTGCATCATGTAGTTTCTTAACCATGTGAGGTGCATGCTATCAGTACAAGATGCTGACCTTTAACCCAAGTTCGGTTTCTTTGGATCCTGAAGAATATGTTCTACCTCAGGATGGTTAGGTAATCTCAGCTCCAATAGCCATAGGTTTTCTCTAGGAATCAAAAGGGACCATGACAAGAGTGTTCTTATGATTGCCATATCCTTGTTCTTGAATCGGTTATACCTCTTGTCTTAGCATGGGTTCTACAAATGAGTATTATCCTGTGCAATCAACGTGATCTTAGGAATTCTTCTGAGCATGATTCCACCTTCAGTTGCTCTCAAGTATCCATCCGGTGTTTTAGACACCAAGTTGCTTATGTGTGTTGGATTCTTCCAATGCATTTGCTCTTGTTTTCTGTCAAAACATTCCACCTTGGGGTGTCAGGAGAAACAAACTCCAGTGTCTCGTTCATCTTAAGTAGCAGGTCAAAGTTCTGTAATTCGCAGATTAAAGAAGTTTCATAAGCTTCTGTTCTGTTCCACCTTCGAGTATCACACTCTTCCGTATCTAGAGGCCGTGTTGAGTTTCATGACTTTACTGATGAAGTGATGCTTCCACACATCTTCACTCACCCTCCCTCCAAGTTTGAATGCTTGGAAATGACGGGTATGTTCAACGACATGTGTATCCGTTATTCCTAGCAATCCTTATTGCTTTGAAAAATCTAAGAAATATCTGTATCCTTCTTAGCACTACTGGTCACCCAACCTCTGTTTGAAGTTGACTGTGTCACCAAATCCATTCTATCCGGTGCACATCATTGGTCAGAGAGTTAGGTGCATGCTGAAGCTCTCAAGATCATATCGGTTTCTTTGAAAAGCAAGATTCCTTGTTCTTTTCGGTGTCTCAGTCCCTATTGGTTACCCATCCTAATGGTGTGACCAAGAGTTCCTCCTTCAATGCGGTGTTCCAACATTCGGTGGCTACTCATCTTCTGCCGTGAAGTAACATACCGATCGCTAACAAGGATTTCAAGAAAATTGTTATGGAATGGTTGAAAGTTCCGTTATCTTCCGTCCGTCCACTCTGAAGAGTGAACATGATTATGTATCAAATTTTCTCCGACGCACGATTACAGTGTTTTGTCATGTTCTCCCTTGTCTACGGATATTACATTGTGATGTTCAAGACCATCCTTCCTAATTTTTGTTTTCTGTTTGAAGAAACCTCTATGTCACAAGTTGTCCAACCTTTCTTTTCCAAAAGGATTTAAAGTCTTGTGCAAAGCTCATATTCTAAATCCTTTCAAGAACCATCATCCATAAACTTGAAACCATCTTTTATTCCCTCTGTTACCTTGACGTGTTTCATGCATGTTAGCTCAAAAGTTCTTTAACAACATACTTTTCATGAGTTAGCCATGAGATGCTTGATCTTCGTGAAGATCAAATCCTACGAGTTTTCCCTCTTACCTAAGGTGTATCCGTTCAATACTTCAAGATGCTACGGATCAACCTCTTCAAGAAGAAAACCACAAGGTTTGAAAAGATCGTTCAAAACCAGTGTTCCTTCTTTCTTCTCCTTTGGGAATCTCGGGACGAGATTCCTGTAAGGGGGGTAGATTTGTCACATCCCAATTTTTGCAACATTAGGGTGTGTGGTGTGTGTTCATCTCATACATGCATGAAACAAAAATTTAAACCATGTTTTAACCAATTTAATTTGTGAATTTAAATGGTTTGAGAAAATCTCACAAATAGTACTTATTTTGGTTTCCAAAATCTTGTATTGGAAAATAATTCAATTTTACCAAAGAAACATATGGTTTTGTTGGAAATTTTATGAGCTTTCCAAATATTATTTTTGCCAATTTTTCGGATTTCAAAAAGGCCCTCAAAAGTTTGTTTTCTGCTCTGTTTTATAATGGAAAAGGACTTCACTGCAATTTCTGGAAATCTTTAGGGGGTTTTGGAGAAAAAATCATTTGTCTTCTACCTCCGGAGGCAGCTGCGTGTCCTCACCTCCGCTATCGGATGCCACCTCCTGCCTCCCAGCCTGCTCGAGAGGATAGGACCGCGAGGAGGTTTCTCTCTCTCCCTTCCCACCCGAGCTCTCTCCGTTCTCTCCCTCTCCCGCTCGTTTCCTCTCCCGGCCGTAACCCTAGCCCGGGTTGGCCGGCATGACGCCGCCGCCTCCGGCCACGGCCAGCCCCACCGTGACCACCACTGGCGTCGCCGTGTCCTCCTGCCCCTCCACGCCCACCTGCGCAAGCCGGGAAGGCTCGAAGCCGTGTGAATCCCGCCGCCGGTTCCTCCACTGCCGTCGCGGATGCCCACACGCCGGCAACGATTCTGTCATCCCCTCGCCTCCCCGAACCCTCCACTATCCTCCCCTCGCCATGGTGAGCATCCTCATGCCCTCCGCTCGCTCCCTAACCCTCTACATCTCCCGCTCGCCGTGCACCCATTGCCGCCGCCGCGGTTCCTCGCCGGTGAGTATTCCGGCGACCATTTGGTCCGCCGCCGGCACCCCTAGGTTCCCCTCCACCTCCTCTAGCTCATGGTGTAGTTTAATTTCTGAATTGCACATGTTTTCCATCAAATTTGATGTTAGCTGTGAGGAATAGAGAAGATTCATCCTGGGTGATGTCACAGTGACATCATGGTGATGTCATAACTTCCCTCTTTTTAGTAATTCCACTAAATTCCAAAAAAGGAATAAAATTGATATTTTAATAACTTTGTTTTATACCTCAGAAATAAAAGGAAGGTACCAAAATGTTCATAAAAATGTAAGCTACCCAAATATACCATTTTCACACATGTTTGAGAAAGTCCAAAAATGGCCTTTATTTAATGTTGTTTATTCATTTAAAAATAGAAAAATAAGTTTTTATTCACTAAAATTAGAAAATTAAAAGTTATATACCAAATTGCTCAAAATGATGAATGCAATCTAGCTATGATGTTTTCACATCCATTTGAGCAACTAAAATGGTACTCACTTTCATAACCGTCTGAAACCCCCTCCGGGGTCCATTTCGGGCAAATTTCAGTAAAAGTGCATATTTTTCATACGAACCCTAGCAACCCAACGAACATGTTTAGGGAATTATTTCAGTGCATTAATTTGCTCATGCATACATATTGCGCATTGCATCGATGCCATGGTTGATTGTTCTTCTTTGTTTCGGTGTTGTTTCCCCCTCGGTAGAACGCGACTCTGAAGTGAAGGCCAACAACCCCAATGGCGAATACTTGAGCTTAACCGACAAGTCAAGCACTTATTCCTGAAGACTTTATCTGGTTTTCTTATAACCAAGGCAAGCATAACCTCTTATCTGCTCATATACGTTTTCCAACAACATTTGTTCTCGTACTTTGCATTCGATTCCAAAGTATTTGATGCTAGTATATATAGTTCACCTATATACTGCATTGCCTCAATATCCTGATCCACTGCTCCTAGCCGCCATAGATTTGCTTGTGCGCATCGCCAGAGCCTCATATCTGCTTCTTAGTCATACATGTTTGTTTACCTCTGCTCCATCCGGTTGATGAATCAGAGCTGCGATAACCTAGTATGATATGATGACGTGGTAAGATGAGCACTGTGTGGTTAACTTGACTAAGGCTTGGACGGGAGGCCACTTGGGAAGTGGTTGTTTGTCCTGTACTTGCCAACCCTAGGAGTAAGGTCTCGCCGCGGAAACCAAGACTGAGCATGCAACCACACGCAGGGCCCAACAGACCGCGCTCGACTAACTAACTTGTTTGGTTCTATCCGTGAGTCACGTAGTTTGGGATTTCCCTCTGCGTGTGAGTCAAAAACCTTTTGGAGGTGTTTAGGGCGTGACTGGGACAAGTGATGGACGTACACGGATCTTGATCCCGACTCACAGAACAGGTGCCGTCAGGAGGTGGCCAACTCCCTGTTGACGGGGTGCCCCTGTTTGGGTTGAATCATGGATAGGGCTCGACAAGGTAAAGGTCGTGGCCAACCACCCTCTGCCACGCTCCATGGACGAGCGTACATGTGGCGTTAAGAGTCGGATGGTACGTGTGGGTAAAGTGTACCACCCTGCAGGGATAAATCTTTCGGAAAGCCATGTCCACGGTTAAGGACGACTTGGTGAATGTCGTGGCCATAGATAACTTGAACGTGACGTAAAAGATGTTGACAATGCATGGAGGCAATAGATGATGGGTGCCTCCTCGGAGATGCCGAGAGGGGTGATCCTTGTAGCATGTGAGATGCTGGGAATTGATGTTGGTGGATTGAAGTGATGATGATCACAGTAGTGAGTTTCTCATCTGTTCTGAAAACCTTCTATGAAACGTGCTATTCTTCCTTTTAAAAAAGATTGCTTTACGCAAATCAACCTTCATAAAACCCTTTATGAAACTAGCAGATATATATAGGTTAACTAAGTCTTGTTGAGTACCTCCCGTACTCAGGTTTGCTTAAATTTGGTTCAGGTGGAGTTCGTCACTTCAGTGGTGGTTCAAAGGGACGACGAGTAGTTTGGGGTTCCCAGGTAGCAGCCTAGAAGCTATGGGCTGGGACGTCGCCTTATGTTGCGGCCTCTTAGGACTTTTTGGTTCTTGTTGATTAGCAACATAATTTACCTTCCGTTGTATGATGTAATGTTGGGTCGTGTGATCTCTGCTTGTAAGCTATACTCTAGTAATACCTGTTGAATACAGCTTCATGTCTAGAGTACTGCTTTGATCGGTTGTTGGTTTCGAGCTCATTGTTATACAATTTTGGCTATGCCTGCATAGTTGTCGCAGTCGAGGGGTTGTGGAGCCGATGATCCATGTCCGAGCCCGCCTGCCGATGTGATTCGGCCTGGGGCGAACCCAGTCTCGATTGTTGTTGCACTTTCTGGACACATAGCAGCTCTGTATAGCTTTGGTCCCGTTTCCTTTAGTTTCATACGATTCGTGGACGCTTTGATATGCATAGTTGGTTATGACTAGCATGGATACAAGGAGTAGTAGACTGGGGATCCGTACTACGTGCCGATGAATCCAGTCTGCCTGCCGTTGTTTGTTGCGGCCGGGGTCTTGTGAGTCCATGGCTAGGAGCACATAACAATATGTATATCTCTGGGTCCGGGGTCGTGACATAGGAACGCTGCCTAGTTGCGTCGTGCCGAACCTGGGTAAAACCGTGTTCTCGTTTACAATTCTTCCACGTCCCCCCGCGGTTCTACCAGTAGGCTTATGGAACCCCCGTCCATGATCCTTACTACGAAGTCTCGATAGTGAGCAACTGAACAGAAGTGTAAAGCACAAGATAAACCACAAGAGTAAACAAGGAGATAATAATATGTTTCCCGTAGTTCCTTCCCAAGGGAAGTACATCTACGTTGGAGAGGTGAGGAGCCACATAGGCATTCCAATAGCACGGAGGTGCACACCTTATTCTCCTTGAGGTTCTCTGGTAAAGGAGATTCTCGTTTCCACTATGAGGTTGACTCCAAGGTGTACGCCAAACCTTTACACAAGGTTGAGGCAACTCAACAACTCAACTAGACGCTCTCAAGAAGATCCGGATCTTTTTGGAACAAGGTGGAAGCTCCAAACACTACGGTTTCTGTCGGGAATATCGGAAATGGGGTATCTCCTGGCGTCCAGAAGGCCGGACCAGGAAGGCAGGCCCAACACGAGAGTCCCGAACGGGACAAAGCACAGGATTGCATCCATGATGACGACCGCAAGCCCATATGGATCTTGGAATCCAGATGACCATAGATTGTAGGTTTAGTTATTTGTACGGATGTAAGACCTCATCCGACTCTTTATATACAGCTGAACAGGAGAAACTCTAGGTATATTAGATCTAGACTCAATTTACCTAGGTCTTTGTAACATGTGTCCGGCAATCGCCGTCATATTTGATTTGCAGGAAGTAGGGAGCCTCTCCGGTTAACCTAAACCTAGGTAAACACCATGTCCTTGTCTACAAGCGCTCCCCTGCGTTCTCTCCCACGCGGTCTTCCTCATATAGATGGCTCCCCCTTCCAGGGAACCTGAATCATGGAACTCATCATTTAGCACCCACCGTGGGGCAAGCGACGTCCGGGGTGACCTTCCGGGCAGAACTCCTGGGTGGCATCAGCGACACGATTGCCGTCGAAACAGCCATCCCGGGACCACACGAAAGCTACCTCGTCAATGGCAATACAGTAACGCCGGCACGCAACCACCTTGTCCGCTCCTACGTGGTCCCGATTGGCACAGCCAATATCTTCGTCGGGCTAACGGCGGAGGCAATGAGATTCTGTGGGGGGAGCAAGTTTTTTCCTCCCACCCACCACCCAGTCTGCAAAGGTAACGAAAAAGCACATCGCTCATGTAGATCTCCAGTTTAATCTGCTATGCAAGTTCCTAGATCTATGTTTTCTAGCATGGTGCAAGCAGAGCCTTCGAAAGAAAGAACTGAACCTGAATCAATACTTGCCGCCATCAACGGTAAAGGAGATTCGTAAGCCAGAAGTGATTCCGATGATGATGACACCGGCTTAACTGAAAAAGTCTGGAAAGCCACTGGACGCTCGAATAGCGTCTATATGACGACACCGGCTAAACCGACAGATGAGGATGAAGAAACACCCTCCAAGGAGGAGCAAGCCCTCGAAAAGCCAGCAGCCGGATGCCCAAAAGAAAGATCCGACATCTCCGGAAGCATAGTTCCAGAAGGCAAAGTCCAAGTCACCACCTCTGCCACCCCAGAAGATAGATCTGCCAAAACGGAAGCCATCCGCGAAGCCCTGGAGGCTGGATCTGCAAGATAGGGTACTTAAAGATGGCAGGCCTAGTGGAACGAAGGATGTTGGTGGGAAGAAAAAAATCATCACCACCCCTGGAAACACTAGATGAGATGGACGAGTACGCGCTACTCAAAACGCTGGTTGATCCCGCTGAGCCTCCCCAATTCCTGGAATCTAGACGCCAACGGTTGATGAAACAGACGGACTACCTAAAGAGTGCAAGGAGCTAAAGAGCGCACAGGAGGCCATTAAGGAGGCACATGTATCCATCGAAGAATACGGGAGATGGGTCACTCGATCCACTCTCGAGTCAAAGATCGGCAAAGTAAAGCCGGATGAAGATAACCCATCTCGTCATCGAGTGCTAGCTACCGATTGGACGAAACAATCAACCGCAAAAATGCGAAGGGGAAAACGTAGTCGGGGCCCAGCAGTAAACGCGGCAGTGGCATATCAGATTCTGAACAACGATCGCTACACGTTGGAAGACAAAGTAAAGTACAGAAACGTGCTGCTGCACCAGCCAATGGTCCAACAACAAAACAGCAAAACACGCTCCGGAAAATTGCTTGAGGATTCCTAGCTCTACAGGACCCACACAACAACCGTTCCTCCTAGCGCTACCAAATCCCCAAAAGAGAAGGCCAGGGAACCAAAGGACGATGAAGTGTCCAAGACGGGATCCAGCCATGAAAAGCATGAGGAAAAAGGCGGAAAGATTCAGTTCCTAGTAAAGAGGAAATCCGTCAAAAATGCCACACTACCAGACATAGGGACGATGTGTCGCCTCCGGCAAATCCCAATGGCGGACAAGGAAGATCAGCTGGACGTCAAAGGCACGAGCTTTCGTGATCCACAACACGATAATGGGGAAAGGCAGAGAGACAGAATACACCCCAGATCGCAGAATGCCCCGGGCAGAAAGTTGAACATCAAACATCGGCGTGAGCACTCAAGGAATGGCGGCTCGCACCACTCCAGGTATGTGCATTCAGACGCGCGGGCAACGCTGGATGCGCTCAACGCAATCAAGGATGCAAACTACCTTGGGCTAAAATGCTTCGGTGACAACATCCGACATCTAGAGCTCCAGGCAGGATTTGCCAAAGTCAGAGCAATGCATGAGCGTTATGAAAGATCCACCAGCCCAGATACTTGGCTGCCAGATTATCACATGGCTGTGAAGATCAATAGCAGATCAAATCTGGAGGCAGTGCATTTCTTGCCCTTCATGTTAATCCAAGGAGCAAGCACATGGATTGAAAGCTTTTCGCCAAAGTCCATATATAGTTGGGAACACATGGCAAGGGTATTCACCCAACACTTCTGGGGCATGTACAAACGCCCCAAAAGCATCAATGAGCTGCAAAACTGTGTCCACTATGACAATGAAACCAATGTGGATTATATCTCACGATGGACCACATTGAAGAACAATTGTGAGGGGGTAAGTGACCTCCAAGCAATGCACGCTTTCGTTAATGGCCCGAGGAATGGATTGGTAAAATTCATGATCACCTCATCCGACCACCCGGACCTCGGATCCATGCTGACAACTGCTAATAAGCACGCAACGGCAGACAACCTTAACGGCGGAAAATTTGACCAATACATAAATAGTCAAAGGCAACCAAAGGTTGATCAGAAGCCTAACCAGGATCCGCCAAAGCCACAGAAGGAAGTGAATTTATCCTTTGGCAAAGGCGGATAGTTTAATGGAAGACAGTGGAGGTGTTCTAGGGTCTTCGTCTTCCCCGGTATCCGAGTTTTCAGCCGGTTTCGCCATAAGTACTTCATGGAAGCTCCCTTGCATAGATTTAACCTTTCTTTCGAAAGCGTCTTCATCTTCATCTTCTGAATCTATGTCTTCAGATGCGGGTTCCGACTCCAATCTTGCCTCAATGGCAGCTAGTATGGAGTCGGCTTCCGAGTTCGCCGTTTCATTGACGGGTGTCGGATCTTCCACTTGTTCTGTGGATTGTTGTTTTCTCCTTCTTCCACGAGATTTCTTACTACCGTGTTTTCCGCGACCTCATACTGCACCATGCCAATGAAGTGAGATCTGATTACAGGCATCTCCGAAGAGGCAGCAAATTCAGGGTTTTGGCGATCTGAGCAAAATCCGGTTCATAGTTTTCTTCAACTGGGTATAGGGCGGTGGGATAAATTTGCTACCACCACAGAATCCCATTGCTTTCTGCAGTTAATCCGATAAAGATGTTGGAAGATCCAATCGGTAAAACACAGGCACTTACTAGATGATTCTGTGCTGGCCTGTATGATCCGTTGTCAAGGAAGCGCCCGACATCGTTGTCGAATTCCAGGCTTCCGAAAGTTATGGTACTTCCGATTCCGCCGAGTATCCCGATCGAAACATAACGCTTGACGTCACTAGCCCCACGGTGGGCGCCAACTGTTGAGACATCGTAGTTGAGTTCATAGACGAGGTGCCATGAGCTACAGGTAGAGACGTGGGGGACGTGGTAGTATGACAACCAGGCACACCAATTTTACCCATGTTCGGTAGGCCCAACTAGGCGACGTTTCTACTCCTGCAATCTCACTAAATCAGGGCTGAAGCCTGATGTATACAAAGTACAATGTGAGTAGGGTTTCTCTAACTCGGTTAGGATCAACTTCTCGGCGAGTTGGCTTCTAGCTAATTGTCTCTATCTTTCTTATCTCCCGTCCTAGCCAGGTTAGGGCTTACAGAAAGGAAACTAGAAGGCTACAGAAAGTATCTAACTTGGAAAGCAGGAATCCACCTTCTAGTCCAAGCCGCACCACTTTGGGCCGTGGTCCGGGTTCTTCTAGAATCCGGCTTCTGCATGTCAGCTTACTGGGCCGCCTAATGGACTATGATCCATTACCAACAGGCCACCCTGGTAATCCGGCTCTTTAGGACAATGCCGGATATACCCCTATTCGGTACATATCCGACAAAGATGGTTCTCGAAAGTTTCCAACTTTAGTGCCAATTGTTCAACATGAACCTCTTGCAACTTGGAGAAAGTAGGAATGTCATCGATTGGCTCGACAACATGCTTATCAGAACACTCCAAGAAGAGGGATTCATATGATATGTGAACAAGGCAGAATATTGGTGAGACCAAAGGACATGAAGGTGTACACGGGCAAAACACCATGAGTGAAACACAACCAAAATAGTCCTTGAATCTGAGTTTGATTTGACGATAGCCCAAATCAATCAAAAGGTTTGTTAGGTAGCATGTCCACGAAGGAGATACTATCATTCTTCAACAAGCTGAGAACTATACATCCATTGCGAAGGAAAAAGTTAGGAAGATCTCTTGTCTTTCAACTCTCCAAGTTATTGTTTAAGCTCAACCAACTAGTTCAGGGTATCCCACATAGATTCTTGGACAAAGGAGCAATTCAAATTACCCCTTGCTTAGAAATTATGGTCAGGTAACAACCTGGTGATACTTCTAGAAAGACTACCAGAATATCACAACCTACCGATATGTCTCGGAGTTTGGAAGGAATTTTGCTTTTCAAAGCAACCGATATGATCTTGAGAGCTTCGGCATGAACCTAGCTCTCTGACCAAAATTTGGACCGGAAAGAACGGATTGGGTAATGATGACCCACAAGTATAGGGGTGTATCGTAGTTCTTTCGATAAATAAGAGTGTTGAATCTAACAAGGAGCAGAAGGTGTTGACAAGCAGTTTCGATGAAGGAATAACTGTAAATATTGAAAGATATATTTGTAGGGTTTTTTTGATATTGCAGATAAATAAAGTGTGAGTAAATTAAATGCAGTAGTAATAATTTTAGCAAGTGTCCCAATCCTTTCTTCAGCAAAGGACAAGCCTGTGGCTTTACTTATGATTAACAAACATTATCGAGGACACATGGGAGGTTTCTGTCAAGCACTTTTGTTCCATGCAGCTGAATAATATTAGGTGTTTTGATAAGTGTTGTGTGGGTGAACCTATGCTAAGTACCATCCCATCCATGACTAATACATACTTGTGATTATACCCCTTGCAAGCATCCGCAACTACAAGAAAGTAATTAAAAAATAACTCTAACAACAACTTTAAACTCTAGGATCCTATGCTCCCTCGTGTAATGGTTTCCTAATGGGGGTTTGGGTTTCTGTCACTCAGGCAACCCAACAATTAGTAGCCAAATACACGACGCATTCCCCTAGGCCCATAAATGGTGAAGTATCATGTAGTCGACGTTCACATGACACCACTAGGAGAATAACACCACAACTTAAATATCAAACATTAAATATTATTCAACATTACTTCACTACTAACAACTTGACTTCTCCCATGTCCTCAAGAACAACACGAAATACTCACAAGACATCATATGGATCATAATGAGAGGTGATATAATGGACGATAACAATCTTGTCATAAAGTGCAAACACCGGTAAATCTCACAAGCATCAACTACTAACAAGTAATCCACACCGGGAGAGAGATCTAATGCAAAACAACGATAGAGGCCCCTAATTGTTACAACGGGGTGGCTTGGATGATGAGGGTGATGGTGCTTGTGGTGATGATGATGATGATGATGACGATCTTGATGATGCCCAGAGCGATGACGGTGACGATGGCGGTGATTTCCCCTCTCCGGAGAGGAATTTCCCCGGCAGATTTCTCCCTGCTAGAGAGTTTTTCTCTCTCGGCTGTTTTCCACCCCGAGGCGGCGGTGGAATAATTCTTCGACGATGGTATGAGGCTTAGGGTTCCCTACGGGCCAAGCCCGCAAAAAATACCCCAAGAGGTGGGCCAGGGTGTCCACACCCTTAGGTGGCACGGCCAAGGGGGGCACCACCCCAAGGTGTGGGCCTCTGGTGGCCCCCCTCTGGCTCTCCTTCTGGCTGGGTTCCTCCTCTGAACTTTTAGTACACCCCCGGTGTCCCACTTCTTCTTCTGATCTTCTGAAATATGCATCCCGACGGTGCTTTTTCCATCAGATTCCTGGTCCCGGTGTTTATTCTCCAAAAATGATAAAACATGCAAAATAAGATAAAATAACATAAGGTATGCATCATAACATGAAATATATCGATGAATAACAGAAAATTATGATATAAAATAGTGATGCAAAATGGACGTATCAACTCCCCACAAGCTTAGACCTCGCTTGTCCCCAAACGAAACTGAACTGAGTAAACATGACCACAGGTTTATGGAGTGAAGAGTCGATAAATAAAATACGGACAAGAAGCATCACATATATCTATGCACCAATCATTATAGTCAACAACTTCCTCTCATATTACTTAATTTAAAACAAGTAAAGGGAGTCACACAAGATGCAAAAGAGAGAATCAGAATTGGTGATGGAAAACTTCGTTCTTGGTCAGAGAACATTTAATGAAATCATACTTATCTTAGGTGAAGTCTTTATAACAAGATTCATAGTGTAGAGCTCAACATATTTAATTTTGACAACTCTTTTACACTGATTCATATCTTTCAAAGTAATATTCATTCAGATAATAAAGCATGTGCTAAACAAAGAAGGATAGAAAACATGATTTAATAAATCAACATATAGATGATGTGATCACAACAACTCAAATGCTTGCTGGAGACAGGAGGAAATGGGTTTACTCCCAACATAAAAGTAAAATGATAGGCCCTTCGCAGAGGGAAGCATTGACCACTCATGTGCTAGAGCTTTTATTTTAATAAACAAAGGTATAAAATACATGACACTCCTCCCATCCATCTTACACAAACCATGGCTAACCGAATCCTCGGGTGCCTGCCAACAATCACAAACCATGGAGGAGTGTCTAAATTTTGAAGGTATATGTTTATGTCAACGAATGGCAAACAGAAAATACAGTACGTCACAAGCCAACTAGACTCACAAGAGCGGCTCCCATAGAAGGACGCAACTGGTATAGAAGGTCATCCCTCTTTCTCTTTTGTTTACACAATATATGCTTTAACTGATAAATCAGAGGCAAAAGAGTGAAGATAATTTGTTTATTATTTAGGGCTGGGAACCCCGCTGCCAGCTCTTCTAGCATTCGGATAAGCGGATGAAGCCACTAGTACAGGTGTGCGAGTCCAATCAACAAGTGAGATAAAGATTCTCTATTTGCGTCCTCATGAGCTAAAACAGGAACACAAACAGGAGTAATTTGAAAGTTTTAAAGGTAGCACATGAGCAATTTACTTGAGAGTGGCGGTGAAATACCACATGTAGGAAGGTATGGTGGACACAAATGGCAAGGTTTTGGGGTTTATGGTTTGGATGCACGAGAAGCATTCCCTCTCAGTACAGGGTTTTTGGCTAGCAAGGTTGGGTAGCAAGCATAAGAGTTGAGGGGAAACAAACAAATATACATATGATGAAACCAATCATGCAATCTTCACTGAAAGCCCAAGGAATATTAACTTGTGAATACTAAGTTTATGAGCTAATAGGAAAATTTCTCTTTTTTATACTAGCATCTCAAATTATTATTTCTGCTGACCCAAGCTAAGTTTGCCAAAACCAACTAGATTAACTTGATGATCTCTAGAGTGATACCAAAATACTAATAACAAGCTCAACCATATGATAGAAATTTAAAACTAAAATAACTGTGCATGAAGTAAATGATGAAACTTCTCATTAATATTCAAAGCGGCAACTACACCAACGGATACAACGATGATCAACTAGGGAGAAACACTTCCATACTGCAAACCATCCTATATGATAACTTCTCTACTCATGATATGACTCTACTGAAAAAGTAAAAAGATGGAAGAGAGTAATGTGATACCGCGGCACTCCCCCCAAGCTTGGAACAAGCCGAGGAGATGCCAAAACCAATGACGAATTATTGCTTCGGTGGTGGTGGTGAATCCTTCTCATCCTCGGTCTTCCAAGGTAAAGGCTCTCCATCCACAAATGATGTCCTGGTCTCCAACATCCTTAAACTAGTAGCAGAGCTTATACGTTTAAATCTGTTCTCATACTCACAATTCTGGTTCTGCACATCATAGAGCTGTGCTTGCAACTCATTGGTGGTCTTGGTGAGTGAGAAAATCTCCTCCCAAAGCTTCATATTCTCTCTCTTGTATTCATCGATCTGTTCTGTTTTTATCCCGTGGATGATCTCAACTTCACGCTCTGCCATCTTCTTGTACCTAAAGACTTCTTTCTCCAGTTCCTCCATCCTAGCTTCCAAACTGCCTTCTCCTCTAGGGCCTCGAACATCTTCAATCTGCACCTTCCCGTCCTTGAGCAGCAATTCCTTGGGATGCATCTTCAACTCGTTCATGTATGGGTTGACGACGTTCTCAAAGAAACTGTCTTTGGGAGATCCAGGAGAAGCCATTATTGCTCTAGATTTGAAGATGTAATCCGGCAGAAACAGCTCGAAACAGATGCACGACGAGAGAAAACAATATACGGACCTCGGTGGATCCGGGGGATTATATAGCAAAAAGTCTCATAACGAAGGAAAGTCCAGGTCGAAAACGAGTCGGAGAGGGGCTCCGGAGCGCCCACACCATAGGTTGGCGCGGCCAGGGGTGGGCCCGCGCCACCCCATGGTGTGGAGCCTCCGGGCTCCATGTCCGCCTCGTTTCTGGCTCAGAATTTTTCATATTTCCAAAAATAGTAAAAATACAAGTTGGAAGATGTTTCGCGAACGTTCTCTTACCAAAATTGATACCTATTCGAAAACTAACTCTGTAGTCTCTGAAATATGCTTCTTAATAAATGTCTCTGGGATCATGGCTCGAATACAATCAACATTTTCATTATAAGGATCTCCAGAAATATAATGCTTGAGTCTTTGGCCATTCACCACTTGTGAACAGTTGTCTTCAAGGGAAACAATTTTAATTGCCCCGAACGATATACCTCTTCAATAAAACAAGGTCCTTCCCATCTCGAGAGTAATTTTCCTGCAAAAAATCTAAGACGGGACCTATCAATAGCACTTTCTCACCAACATGAAATTCTCTTTTAATAATTCTCTTATCGTGCCACCTTTTAACTTTATCTTTAAAGAGCTTAGCATTTTCATATGCTTCACTCATCCATTCATCTAAAGAACTTAAATCAAGCAACATTTTCTCACCAGCAAGTTTAAAATCTCTATTTAGGTCTTTCACTGCCCAATAAGCTTTGTGTTCTAATTCTAGGGGAAAGTGATAAGCTTTTCCATGAACCATTTTATAAGGAGACATGCCCATGGGATTTTTATAAGCATTTCTATAAACCCACAAAGCATCATTTAATTTCTTAGCCCAATTTTTTCTAGATTTGTTAACAGTCTTTTGCAAGATAGATTTGATTTCTCTATTTGATAATTCTACTTGCCCACTAGTTGAGGATGATAGGGTGAGGCAATTCTATGATTAACATCATATTTAGCAAGAGTTTTTTCTAAAACCACCATGAATAAAATGAGAACCCCCATGAGTCATAAGATATCTAGGCACACCAAACCTAGGGAAATTGTATCTTTAGGCATTTTTATTGAGGTTTCACCATCAGCACTTTTAGTAGGTATATCCTCTACCCATTTAGTAACATAATCAACAGCAACAAATAATATGACTGTATCCTTTTGAAGGAGGGAAAGGACCCATAAAGTCAAAACCCCAACAATCAAACGGTTCAATAACGAGAGAATAATTCATAGGCATTTCATTGCGTCTAGAAATATTTCCATCCCTTTGACATTGATCACAAGATAAAACAAACTTTCTAGCATCTTTAAAAAGAGTAGGCCAATAAAAACCTGATTGTAGAACCTTATGTGTATTTCTATCTCCAGCGTGATGTCCTCCATAAGCACTACTATGACATTTTCTCAATATCTTTTGTTGTTCATTTTCAGGAACACATCTTCTCATAATACCATCAACACCTTCTTTATATAAGTGTGGGTCATCCCAAAAATAATGCCTCAAATCATAGAAGAATTTGGCACAACAGTCATCCTCCTTTCTTAGGGACACAATGCACAGGACTAACCCATCTACTATCAGCAATAGGATAAATAATACCAGCATCAAGGAGTTTTAATACCTTGTTTCTTACCACATCCTTCATCTTAGGATTTAAACGGCGTTGATGCTCAACAACTGGCTTTGCATCAGGTTCAATATTAATAGCATGCTGACATATAGTAGGAGAATCCCCTTCAAATCATCAAGATTATAACCAATAGCACCTCTATGTTTCTTCAATATTCCCAATAATCTCTCCTTCTTTACCAGAAAGTTTAGAACTAATAATAAAAGGATGTAATTTCTTATCATCAATATGAGCATTTTTAAGATTGTCAGGAAACGCTTTAAATCAAAAACAGGATCCTCCTTGGGTGGTAATGTGGTACCCAACTATTCCACCGGTAAATTATGTTTCAGCATCGCTGGCTGATGTAAGAAGATCTCATCAATTTCATTCCTTTCTTCCATAGAGACATCACTAGACTCAAAATCGAGAAACCGATCAAAGCAGCAATCTAGACATGGAAGTTGTATTGAACATGTATTACTAGAGTATAGCTTTACAAACATAGGTCACACACCACCCAACATTACGTCATACAACGGAAGGCAAATTATGTTGCTAATGAACAAGAACCAAAAAGGCCTAAGAGCCCGCAACATAAGGGACGTCCCAGCCCATGATTCCAGGCTGCTCCTGGGAACCCCAAACTACTCGTCGATGTCCATGTTGGAAACACCACCGATGTGAGATCTTCACCTGAACTAAAATTAAGCAAACCTGAGTAGGGAGGTACTCAACAAGACTTAGTTAACCTATTATATATATGCTATCTTCAGAAAGGGTTTTATGAAGGCTATTTTGTGGGAAGCAAGATTTAATTTCTCAAAATCGACGTGGAATAGCACGTCTCAAAGAGTGTTTTCAAAAAAGATGGGGAAGCTACTCAGCTAGTAATCATCATCTTTTTAATCCACCAACATCATTTCCCAGCATCTCACATGCTACAAGGATCACCCCTCTCGGCATCTCCGAGGAGGCACCCTTCATATATGCCTCCATGCTTTGTCAACATGTTTTACGTCACATTCAAGTTATCTATGGTCTTTGCATTCACCAAGTCGTCCTTAACCGCGGACACGGCTTTTCAAAAAGATTGCCATGCGGGGATGTACACTTTACCCACACGTACCATCCGACTCTTAGCGCCGCATGTACGCTCTTCCATGGAACGCGGCAGAGGGTGGCTGGCCACGACCTTTACCTACCCGACCCTATCCATGAGTCAACCCAAGACAGGGCCACCCCGTCAACAGGGAGTTGGCCATCCTCCTGACGGCACATGTCTCTGTGAGGCGGGGTCAAGATCCGTGTATGTCCTCACTTGGCCCCAGTCACGCCCTAGCGGAGCATTTTGTTTTCAAAACCGTTTAAAAGGTTTTATTTGCGTTGCCGAATGGAAATCTCAAACTACGTGACTCATGGATTTGGCCAAACAAGTTAGTTGGTCGAGCGCGGTTACTTAGACCCCGCGTGTGGTTGCACGCTCAGTTTTGGCTTCCGCTCGAGACCTTAGTCAAGTTAACCACTCCTAGGGTTGGCGAGTATAGGACGAACAACCACTCCACAACTGGCCTCCTATCCAAGCCTTAGTAAAGTTAACCACACACTGCTCATTTTACCATGTCATCATATCATACTAGGTTATCGTAGCTCTGATTCATCAACCGGATGGAGAAGAGGTAACAAACATGTGAAGCTAAGCGTAGCAGATGTGAGGCTCTGGCGATGCGCACAAGCAAATCTATGGCGGCTAGGAGCAGTGGATCATGGTATTGAGGCAACGTAGTATATAGGGAAACTATATCTACTAACCTTAAATACTTTGGAATCAAATTCAAAGTACGAGAATCAAATGATGTTGGAAAAATTATGAGCAGATAAGAGGTTACGCTTGCTTGGTATAAACCAAAGAATGGATCTTCTGGAATAAGTGCTTGATTGTCGGTTAAGATCAAGTATTCGCCATTGGAGTTGTTGGCCTTCACTTCGGAGTCGCATTATACCGAGGGGGAACAACACCGAAAAGAAGAACAACAATCAAACATGGCATCGATGCAATGCGCAATATGTATGCATGAGAAAATTAATGCACTGAAATAAAGCGCTAAGCATGTTCGATGGGTTGCTAGGGTTCGTATGTCAGTTATGCAATTTTACTGAAATTAGCCCGAAATAGACCCTAGAGGGGCACGTCGGGCAATTCTGAAAGTGAATATGATTTTAATCGCTCAAATGGGTTTGAAAACATCATAAATGGATTGCATTTGTCATTTTGAGCAATTTGGTATATAACTTGTAATTTTCTGATTTTAGTGAAAAAAACTTATTTTCACTATTATAAATGAATTAAACAACATTTAAATAATGGTAAAATAAACTTATTCAAACATGTTTGAAATTACATAAACAGGAAGAGTTCATTTTGCTGAACATTTCCATATTTTTATTATATTTTTCTGATTACTAGCAAACGTGCCCGTGCGTTGCTACGGGGTCGCTTTCTTTTGAGATTACTACAGACTATAGTAGGAAGAATTTCTTGGTGGTTGTTACGCCACCATAAAGAAATGATACTCTTTATTGACATCGCCGTGTCGACATCAATAAAGTTCTAACATCATATAAATCAGCGTGAACAAGCCGGCCGGCTCGACATCCACGTAGCACCCCTCCTTCAGTGTTGGTATGCACAAAACTCGCTAATTGCGACAGGGCATCTTCGGCGACCCCGCCAAAGGCATAGCCAATCTCACGGTCACTTCCCGCACTCTGTTCAACACGAAGCTAAGCTCATGCAGAAGAATAGGAAGCACATGAGAGTCAGGCCCTCACATTGGTGGGCCTGGGCGCCCGACGCCTTTGATGAGAAACCTTGGCGCCCATCTGAGATCATGATGCTTTGCGGCAAACCCATTGACTCACATTACATTATTATTTTTGTATGGTTTACATCATTATTCTCTAGAATTCTTTACATTTGGTCTGATCTCAGTTAATAAATTAAGATGCATCATTTGGATAGAATCAAAAAATAGTATGACTCCGAACAAATTTATATGAATCTTTATCTTCATGTTCCTCTCTGCGGATTATTTGTAATCCCACCATTTTTGACCCTATCAAAATCAGACCTAAATGTGTATTATCGACAGAAGTAACAAAATCGAATGAGTGGTAGTGCCAATCGTCAAACAAATATTCACCGCACCTAACCTAGCTTGGGTTGTAAAAATAAATGTTGGGCACCATGTAGAGCACAGTTAGTGTGAATGGATACTGTACTCAATATAATAGTAGTTCATTCCTATTTCATCATATCACGGTTTTCAACAAGCATTCTTTTTCATATAAGTGTGGTACTTGTGGAAAAAACTAACATATGACACAGTGAGCAACTTGTCGCGGACTGCGGCTCGCCCATGGCGGCGAGCTCGGCTTTGCCGTCGGTGATGCCCAGTCACAGTTTTAGATGATTACCCCCAGCACATGTAGCTAACAGGAACAACACCATCATGCTGGACACTGGTGGTTAAAGGCATTTTCCTCTTACTCAATTAATGGTTTTTATCTGTATTAAGGGACTATCAGTTGTGTTTTCAGCTTCCATTTGGTTCATGTGATCTGTACTGTGTATTTATCTCCAGATTATTATTCTGAATATCGTCATCGCGTAGATGAGTACTCATAGTAGGTAGGGCGTTTTACTTGCTTAATTTTCATCCTAAGGATAGAATATCACGATGCATAATAAATCTGAAACACATTTTGAAGCAGAAGAATCGATATCCTTCTGTTCAAAATATTTTTTCGCAGTTCCTGATTTCTAAGGGATTTCTTCCAGCTCATAAGTGAACATTCATCATCTACAACCTATTTCTCTTTTTCCTTGTTCTTGGTATCTCCCACTGCCTAGTGGTTAGCAGAAATATCATCATCTGTACTTCTATCATCCTAACAGGGATCAACAACTTTATCAGCATTAACATCAATATCAGTTCTAGCACACACTTCCGGGTCAATAATAACGATTTATGATAGCAGTCCAAGCTTTATTTGCTTTCTCCAACCTATTTTTACATCTTAACTGCCAGCCGGTGCAGTAGGGGTGCCTTTCTTCTTCCTACAAGTTGATCCAACACTTCTTTTTGGAGCCGCTTCTTCACATGGACCGCTGTTGAAGACATGGTCACCAATCTGCCCAGATATTGGTTAGGGAATATTGTGGTCAACATTTAGAACTTCCTTGTATTTTCCAGTTCTTATGCATTTGGTTTCATATTTCCTTGGACTGGATGGTATTGTGATGTCGTTCCCTTCTCAATCTGCTCTAATATGGGAATCTTCATGTATAAGCGGCTTATAGCTGCATATCTGCGGTTGTAACTTGATTACTGGATGAACCCTGTAAATCTGAGAATAAAAAAACAATGTTAGCTAATTTTAAACAAGAAAATCCTTGCTAGAACCTCCACGACGAGGTGCACCTCCAGTGCTCCAAAGCAAATTTAGATGATGATGTGGAGGCGGCCGATCGCCCGACGTCTAGCGCAGATGAATATGTATGTATATATCTCTTCAATGACTGTGATGTCTCGATGCCGTTGCATCACATGGACTTGAGGCCGGGCCCGGGTGGGTATATATGTGCTTGAACTGCTATCTGATCGATCGAGGTGGGGGCATCGCTCCATATATATGTTGATCAATTGGAATATATACATTTTTTTCTTTCGTTCCGTAGCATAGCTTTTGCTTGCAATTCAGGACGAAACTTTGGAACCCAAGCGCTCTAACATCATCTCATCCTCACGGTGGTCCGAGATGGATGCTGCTGAATGGATTCATCCGCTGGTGTGTGCTGGTAGCCTGTCGGGCCTACCCACGCGCGTGCTGCCAACGAACCCAGGAGTCAGGATTGTGTGGATTGATCTCGGCCAGATGCACTCTTCGTGTCTGGTACAACACAGAAGTGAGAGACAACCCAAGTTACGGAGAAAAGAAATGATGGTCGCAGAGCGCCTCCGGGTCGATGTCTGCCCGTATCCCACGCCCGGACTCTCCCTCCTTCACCGGCACTAACCGCTCCCTTCTCCTTCCCCTCGCATCTGATCCCACTCCATATCCTCAGCGGTCGCGGGCGCTGGCGAGATGTGCAGAAGTAGTCAACAACAGCGGCGACCGTCCCCATCAGCTATTGGAGCGAAGCACAACCAAGACCACCCAGTCCGCATAGGTGAGCAGCATGCGTCGCCGGGACTTCGGGTGGCCGGCTAATCCTGCGAGCGCCGACTCGAGCTGCTCTACTGCTATATTCGTAGCAGGATTTGTAGATGGTCCGTCGACCCGGGAGCCGGCCGGGACTTCCATTGCCAGCGGAAATCTGGATTTCGAGCTTAATTGTGGAGCGAACTCCGGCGAGTTCGTCCAATCGATTCGGTGGGAAATTTTACAGAGATCCTGTAGGAATCACGCGGAATAAAGGGCTATATATGGGTTGATTTTCGTGGGTGAGAAGGCAACGACAATATCTAATAAGGGGATCGATTCGGGAGGAAGAATTCGTACCGAATTTGGTCTCTGAGGAGAAAATAGAAAGATGGAAGGAGATAGGTAACGTTGGTCTGGTTCTGCTCGGATACGTGCAAAAATATCCCTATGTAGGAAACAAAGAACTACAATGGCAATTTTACTTTATATGGAATTTGGTGGGAGGGTAAAAGGGTAAATTTGTGTTGGACGAACATTTTGGCAGGAACCTTAATGCCTTTATTATTAGGTAAAGATTATTTTGGGAGATATTCAATTTTCCATTTTAGGCAATTTCTGGAATTCTATTAATAGGGGGCCCCACCTGTCAAATTTTTAAACATTTTTCAAAAAGAAATAAAATGGCTGACAGCTGGGCCCGTGATGACGCGGGCATGACTTCACAATGACGTCAGCTAGAGCCTGGGAAGTCTCTGCCTCCGCTCGATCTTACGATTCGTCGCGCTATTTGTATAACGGGATGCACCAGGCGACAGAGGAGACGACGGCGAGCCATACGGTGGTGGCGCCGCCCAGAAAGGGTCACCGGAAGCTCGTCGGCGACGAGCTCCAGGGACGTACGGCAGCGGACCTCGACGCGGCAGCGAACTAGGGGGCGAGAGAGGGAGGGGAGGGCACCGGAGTGCTCGGAAGGTTACCGCGAACGCGATGGCGTGGACGGTGGTGTGAGGAGCGGCGGCAATCGACGTCGGAGTCCAGAAAACGGCGCCAGCCGGAGCGAGGTTCGGCGGTGAAATTCGGCGCCGTGCGGCCTTCTCAGCGTCCATGTGCACTCGACGAGGAAGAGGGAGGCGAGGTGGTTCCGACGGTGGCCTCGAAGGGGCTCTGCGATGGCCGGAGCAACAGCACGCGGTGGCGGCCCGTGGCAGTTAGGGTTAGGCACAGAGGAGGTGGCAGCCGTGGGCAGCACGGCGACACGCAGTTGTGTGCCTGCTGGAGGTAGAAGACAAAGCACGTTTTTGTGAAAACCCCCAGGAAAATATAGAATGGTCCTTTTCTATTTCAAAACAGGACAAAAACAAGATTTTTGAGGGCCTTTTTGCAAACAGAAAAATATGCAAAAATGATATTTAAACCTTATAAAATTACTCTTTCAATGGCAAGGTTCCAAAGAAGCTTGGAGATCCTGGTATTCCTACTATCTCTTGTTCTATTAAAAATAATTATGTTAGAACTGCTTTATGTGACCTGGGAGCTGGAGTTAGTGTTATGCCTTTCTCTCTTTATAGGAGACTCTCTCTTCAAAAATTGATACAGACTGATATATCTTTGCGAATGGCTGATAAATCTACTGCTATTCCTGTAGGTATATGTGAGAATGTTCATGTTCTAGTTGCTACTAATTGTTTAATATTAACTGACTTTGTTGTGTTGGAAATGCCTGAAGATGATAATATGTCTATTATTCTTGGGAGACCTTTTCTTAATACTACAGGGGCTGTTATTGATTGCAATCAAGGAAAAGTAACTTTTAATGTTAACGATAAAGAGCATACTGTTTATTTTCCCAAGAAGATTGACAGAAGATATGGTTTAAATTCAAATGAAAATATTGAGACTATCAAGATTGGACAATTTTATTGTCCCATTCCAGTACCACCAAAGGAATATGAAATTGTTATGATTGGGACTATGTCTATCAAGTTTGAGGTAACATAATTATTTAGTGATTAGCAAAGTTTTGCTTCGTATGAAAATTGTTCTGGTAACAAGACTTGATCACCCTTCTTAACAAAATAATTTTGAATGAAGAGGACAATGTTTTCACTATGTTTTCACCTTTCCCATTACGTTTTCACCATGTTTACTTCTGTTATCACCTTGTTACTTTAGTACAATCATGTTTTCCATCATCCATATTCATGTTTTCACCCTGATTATTGTGGTTATGCATGTTTTCACCACCCACAATTTTGTTTTCACCACTTCCACCTTTGTTTTCTTTGGATATTTTTCGATTGGAGTGTCATTGAACCTCTGTAGTTCTGGTTTTGGTTTTTTTCCACGTTTTCACTTTTGTTTTTTCTGGTTTTTATTAATTATTAAAATTCTGGAAATACCTCAAAAATAAAGTTTCTCGAAAAATTCCAGAAAATTTATAATAAATTTTTACATCAAAAATGAGGCAGAGAGCCACCTTGGAGACCCCTGGGGGACCCACCAGTCAGGCACACCATGGGGTGGCGCGGCCTGCCCCTGGTGGCGCCAACACATGGTGTGGGGCCCCCCACTAACTCTCTCTCTCTCCTTCCAAAGTTCCTTCTCTCACCTCCCAAACTCAACACATTTCCTGGAACCCGAGTTCTTGCTATTCTTCCTCGAGATTTTTTGATCTCTTTGCTCAGCCCGTCATTTGTGCTAAAATTTGGTGCATTTGCTCTCTGGTATGTGACTCCTCCAATTATCCAAGTAGAATTTTGTTTGGTGGAGTATTTCTTGAGTATCTTGGTACTGCAGGTGACAACTTATGTGAGTTTGCATGCTTGATTTGAATATAAAAAATTGTAGTTTTGATGCATATTTAGCTCTCATATAAGTCCATATGGTAGTTTCCACCTTATAGTTGCTTGAAATCAATTTTGTGATGATTGTTGAAAAATTTAAGAGATGGACAGCCATAACTTTGGTGAAATATTTAGAAGTGATGATCCTAGAAGAACAAGGCCCTCATGTTCATCCACCCTAGTGAGGCCATCATATAATGAAGACCTTATTGCACCTAATATCGACGATGCGGGAGGTGATGGAATCGCTAATCCCTATAGCTTTCCTTGTGTTACATTTTTAAGAAGTGCAGTGTTAGATGACTTTTTGATGCTTACTGAAAGAGTTGGTTTAACCAGCTACATGGAGGATGAAAGTCTTCAGTATGCCACTCTCACAAAAACTTTTGTTGAGAGTTTTAAATTTTAGAACACACATTTCGGTCCCACTGTTGCTTTCAAGTTATATATTAGATCTTTTTCTTTTCCCTTGGATACTTTTTCTAACACTGTACGTATCAATGCTTCCGTCATAGCATGCAGGATTCAGGATAAACCCGCAGATCTCATTGGACTCTACCGAGAAATCACCAATGATGATGACCTCTCACCCCAGCGTGGGGAGATAAGGAACATCCAACTTCCTGCCCTTAGATATTTTACAATACTATCTTGCTACTAGTATCCTTGGTAGGGAGAACACTAGCAACATTTCTAGTTACAACCTTGCTTTCATTGATGATGCGCTTAACCGTAGCAAGAAGTATAACCATGGTTCACTTATTGCTCGCCGCCTTGCGGCTAAGGGGCCCATTTTGGGGGGTATTATTGCTACACGTATAGCAACTTCTCTAGATTTTTCTATTGCTCCTGATGGTGAATTAATTTCTCCCTATAGACTCAACCTTGTTGCCATGAAGGCTCATCATTTTATCATTGCTAACTCTACTGCTGATCATTTAGTATATAGACTTTTATTTATGGATGGAGATGAGCGGAAAGTTATTTTGTCGCAGCCTGTTTTGTTCAAAGTTGATAGGTCACCATGGTCGCGCTCCGAGGAGAAGATAGACGAGCATCTGAGCATGACAGAGTTTTAAAGGCAGCAGGAGAGGCGAGACGCGCCTCCCAAGGATCACAATGCGCAGTACACCGGCGCGTCCTCGAGCACATATCAGGAGGAGGGTTCCTCCTCAGCATACTACGGGGGCGCCACCTCATGGTCCCCTTGGGGATGATCTCCACTTAGGCCAAAAGCCTAAGCTTGGGGGTAGGTATACCTACATCACACTCATTTCTATATCATGTTCGGTCGGTTCTTTGTATATCCATGTTTTCGTTTCTTTCGTTTGTTTTTTTTCTTTCGCTTCTTTCGTTTCTCTTTTTTTAATTGTTTTGTTTTTGTTTTCCAAAACACAAAAAGACCAAAAATATTTCTGTTGTTTCTCTTTGTTTGTTTGCTTCTTTAGTTTCTTTTGTGGGTTTGCTTTCTTTTCTCGTTTCGGTTTAGTATTCAAAAATCCAAAAATATTTTGCTTTATTTGCTTGTTCTATATGTTCTTATTTTAATTCGAAAACCCAAAAATATTTTTTGTTCTTCTTTGGTTTTGTAAAGTTTGTTGCAGAGATCACCGGACTTCCGTGTCTCTATTGGAGCTTGATTATCATTCTATATTATTGGATCCACACAAGTGAAGAGCAGTAATGATGATTTACGACAATCCAAGTTGTGGTGAGAGGCTGGTATGAACTCTATTTGTTTTATTTTTGTACATATACTCATCCGTGTGAACATGCTTAGTTCGTTCATGTAAGGTGTATGTTATTTAATTGATGCTTAGTAGTTCGTTCTCTCGCATGTTTAGTTCCAACTTATTAATATAAGATAGCATGTCGTATGAATGTTTGCTTGTATTGTTTTATTCATAGAAGGATATGACATTGTGGTATCTCCCTCAGACTGTTTCGCTTGAATCGACTTGGCACATGCTCATGCATGATATGACTGAAAACAAAAGGTCAATTAAGCCTCGATGATTTATTTTGCCTCAGAGTATTTGTATCATTTTTATGTCCCTATTAATTTTGTTTTGTCGCAAGCATGATTATGACAGTTGTTGCTCTCTTGATTTCGCTCCCCGTCTATTGCTAGCCTTCACCTGTACTGAGTATGAGCTCTACTCGTGCATCCAACTCTCAAAAACCAAAGTTTGCCAAATGTGTCCACCATACCTACCTATATATGTGGTATTTAACCGCCACATCAAGTAAATTTCTCGTGTGCTACCTTTAAAACCTTCGAAAAATTATTCCTGTTTTTTGCCCCATTTGTAGCTCATGAGGACGTAAATAGAGAATCTGTATCTCACTTGTTGATTGGATTTCACACCTTGGACTAATGGCTTCATGCGCTTATCCAAATGATAGAAGAGCCGGCAGCGGGGTGCCCAGCCCAAAATTAATACAACAAATTCTCTTCACTCTTTTTGCCCTTGATTTATCAGTCAAAGCATAATTGTGCAAACAAAAGAGAAATAGGGATGACCTTCTACCTAGATGCGTCCTTCTATGGGAGCCGCTCTTGTGAATTCTAGTTGGCTTGTGACGTACTGTATTGTCTGTTTACTATTCGTTGACATAAGCATACACCTCTCTTAAAAATGTTTTCAATACTTCTATTTAATAAAATAAAAAGCTCTAGCACATGAGTTAATCCCTGCTTCCCTCTGCGAAGGGCCTTTGTTTTATTTTTATATTGAGTCTTCACCTTCTCACTTTATGCACCTTCTTGAGATAATGGATGTCATTCTTAGTGTAATGTGCTTGTCCCAAAACATGGTTGATAGTGGTATAACTTTGATGCTTGTATCTTTGATATATTTATTTCTAGTCTTCATTTGAACTTCAGAGATGCCCTAGCATTTATGTTTTGCTCCATTATTAAGGGCAAGCGAGTACACTTTATCATACCCTATTATGAGCATTGCAATCTTGCAGATTGATATACTTCATGTTGTTTATTATTAGTTTGTTGGCATCTCTTCATGGTTTTCATAGCTGCTAGGTGACTTTTATCTTCCATACATCTTATTATGAATTGCCTCAGCACTTGATCATATAGTGAGTATATTTACATCATATGAAACAAATGTGTTCTTAAATGCCTTTTATTGCACTCAGTTGTCACTGAATTTCTTGAGGACAAGCAATAAGCTAAGCTTGGGGGGATTTGATACGTCCAAAATGTATCTCCTTTTCCGAACACTTTTCTGATTGTTTTTCTCTAAACTTGTGAGTTTTGGATACCACAAACACGGCCTAACGTTGTTTTCAACAGAATTACCTTGGTGTCTTGTTTTTGTGTAGAAACCAACTTTCGGGAAATTTCCCAGAAAAGATCCCATTGAGCCTAAAACACTAGAAGACCCCGGGAGCCAGAAAGGGGCCAGGAGGGGGCCACACCACCCCTCGCGCGCTCCCCCCTTGGCCACACCGCCAGGTGGTCTGGGCCACCCATGCACCCCCTCGGACTCTCCTTTCCACTACATATGCCCCGTAACCTAAAAACCGAGGGGGGTTCGTCATATTCCCCAGAAACACAACAGAGCGCCGCCGCCGCCACCTCGAAACTCTATTCGGGGATTAGAAGTTCCTGTTCTGGCGCCCTGCTGGGACGGGGATTCGAAGGAGGTCATCGCCATCGGTACTGCCACCTCTTCTCCATCAACCATCCATGATTCCCCCGTCCATGTGTGAGTAAACATCGTTGTAGGTTGAGAGGGATGCAAGGGATTGGATGAGAGCGATCATGTAATAATGCCAGATTGTTAGGGCATAGTGCCTATTATCCATTGTTAGTGTTTCTATCGTTTTTGCAACTTGTTATGCTTAATGCTTGTCACTAGGGCCCGAGTGCCATGATTTTAGATCTGAACATGTTATTTTTTCATGAGTGTAATTATGTTTCTTGATCATACCTGCAAGTTGTTTTACACATGTCATTGTAAAGAACTCGAGGCCCCAAAGTGTCAGAAATTGGGACAACCAGAGGGGATGGTTGTGATGTGAGGATCACGTGTGTTCACGGAGTGTTAATGCTTTGCTCCAGTGCTTTATTAGAAGGAGCACCTTAATTACTAGTAGTTTCTCTCAAGGCCCCGCTGCCACAGGCTGGTAGGACAAAAGATCTTGTGCAAGTTTCTCACTGCGAGCACGTATGACTATATTGGAACACATGCCTATGGTTTTCCTAAATGTTTGATGCTTTATTATTATTATCTGCAATGACCATGTTTAGATTATTACATGACCTATGTTATCCATGCAACGCCCATCCATCCATTCCCTCTATGCCTACGGTACTTCCCATCCTGCTGTTTTCCGTGATTTCTACTGTTGTTACTATTTTACTGCTGCTGTTATTTTATTTCTACTGCTGCTATAAAACTGTTACCATTGATAAATCGTTGCGAGCAAGTCTACTTTCAGGTGCAGCTGAATTGACAGCTCAGTTGTTAGGGCATATAAATATTATTTGGCTCCCCTTGTGTCGACAATAAATTTGGGTTTTACTTCCCTTGAAGACTGTTGCAATCCCCTATACTTGTGGGTCATCAATGACGAATCTCAATATGCTTCGTCCTTGTGTGTTGCACGGGGTTGTAGGAGATCTTGATGGCACTTTCATTGTAACACATGAGAAGCACCTTATCTAATTGAGCATCATACTCTTTGAGGTTTTGCCTCATCCATAGTGATTGGGTGCAAGCACTAGCGGCCGCCACATACTCGGCTTCAGCGGTGGAGAGAGATATACAATTTTGCTTCTTGGAAGACCAACTCATCAAGGACCTACCAAGAAATTGGAAAGCCCCGGAAGTAGACTTCCTATCATCTTGATCACCGGCCCAATCCGAGTCCGTGTAGCCCTTGACAGAAAATTGTGCCCCCTTTGAGTACAACAAACCAAACCTTGAGGTATGAACCAATACCGAAAGATCCTATTGACCGCCACCAAGTGGCTTTCCTTAGGAGCCGCTTGATACCTTGCACACACACCTACACTCAAAATGATATAGGGCCTAGATGCACAAAGATAAAGCAAAGAACCAATCATAGAACGATACAACTTTTGGTCCACATCTTTACCATCCAGATTGCGCTTGAGGTGGCATTTGACTTGCGTAGGAGATGGCTTCTCTTTTGCGCCTTGGAAATTAAACCTCTTGAGCATGTCTTGGGTGTACTTGGCTTGAGAAATGAAAGCCCCACGAGCCAATTGCTTGATCTCAAAGCTAAGGAAGAATTTAAGCTCTCCCATCATGGACATCTCAAACCTGTCAGTCATAAGCTTTGAGAGCCCATCATTAAAAGCTTGGTTAGTTGAGCCAAATATAATATCATCCACATAGAGTTGGCATATGAAAAGCTCTCCCTTTACGCTCTTTGTGAAAAGGGTGGGGTCGATCTTCCCAACATCAAAACCATGGTCTTACAATAACTCTCTAAGGTGCTCATACCATGCACGTGGTGCTTGTGTAAGTCCATAGAGCGCCTTATCAAGCTTGTAGACATGGTTAGGAAAGTTGGGGTTCTCGAACCCCGGAGGTTGCTTAACATATACCTCCTCTTTTAGTGGACCATTCAAGAAAGCACTTTTGACATCCATTTGTTGCAACTTGAAATTATGCGAAGATGCATATGCAAGAAGGATGCGGATGGACTCAATACAAGCCACGGGAGCATCAGTTTCATCAAAGTCAATGCCTTCCACTTGAGTGTAGCCTTGAGCCACCAATCTTGCCTTGTTCCTTATGACAATACCATGCTCATCTTGGGGCAGACCGTGGGGCAGACAGAGGCGCTGGCTGGAGTCCATGTTCGGACGGGACTCATTTCTGCTACTGGGGAGGGCGTAGTCTGTGGCCTTGTCCACAGATTCGGCTCCTTCGACTTCGTCACCGACAACGCCGGAGATTTCAGCGGGAGGCCCATTCCGGCAGGCGGCTCGGTGCTCTCCTTCGGCTCGCACCTCGTCTACGTCGCCACTGCCGTCGTCCGCGAGTTTCCAGAGGAGGTGCTGGTCGCGGAGGATCCTCCTGCCGTGCTCGCTGCCCGCGGAAGGCCGACTGGTTGTTCCGCGGACAGCGTGGAGGTGATGATGACATGCCTGGCTACCGATGCCGGGAAGGGCGTGGCTGCTGCCGCGGAGGTCATCGAGGATCTCGCTGGCCCAAGTGCTGGCGGGAGGGACCACAAGCCCTACGAGAAGGATTCCAAGATCCCTCTCTCCACTACACCGACGATAACGGCATCCGCAGCGCGGATGGCATGCTGCCTCCCACCGAGCTCGAGCTCTTGACCATGAGGGCGCAGCTCGACCGACAGCGTCAGGAGCTGCTCGCTGAGCACCTGGAGCTTGAGAAGGTTAGGCTTGATCTTAGCCTAGACCAGAACGAGTACAACAAGGCCCATGGCTTTACTCCTGTTGTTAGGAAGTCTAGCAAAGTAGGCGCTACGCGTCGCAACTTAGGCGCCGAGGTGGCAACAGTTGTAGAGGCTCCTAGCCAATCTGCCACCGCAAACACCGCTACCAGGCCCAGATACAGCACCCCCGCCAAAACACTTAGAGCCGCAGAGGCTGTAGCTGCTGAGTTGCCAAACCTTGCCGGCGACGCGCGCGCTAGGCAGCAGGAGAGGCTCAATGCGTTAGTGCTAGAAGCTACTAGGCAGAACGAGGAGTTCCGGAAGGCCAATCCGGGTGCCGGTGATTTCCAGTTCGTGCACTCGCATGCGGTCAGATCTACGGATCAGGCCTCATCGCCGCATCCCAGCCGCGAGAGAGACCAGAGTGTGCGCTCTGGGAAGAGCAGACAGATGCAGGTGTACGACCCAGCTCTCGCCGCGAAACAGTGCGCTGTGCCGTGAGAGTCCGGTCAGAAACACACTACTGCAGGAGCAGGCTATCAAGCCCATAAAGCTCACAGCAAGGGACATGACGAAGACAACGCGGGGCCTTCTCGGCGTCGTGCCGCTCAGCCTACTCGGCAGAGGACGCAACAGCCTGCTACAGCACAACCACGTGCGGCTGCGCTAGCAGCCAACCCTGTGGTGCAACCCGCTGTTGTGCAGGACAACAGGTATGATGATGGCTACTCGGCGATGGGGCTAGCCGGCTATGCTGACCCAAGGAATGTTGCTGATCGCCTGGGTGAGCGCATGTTGGAGCCCAGTGATGCAAGGTTCAAGCTGGACCGGATCAACCTGTCCGCGCAACTCGAGAACAGGGGGCCGCCTGGCCCAGAGTGCTTTGGCCCTCGCATCATGAACGAGCCATCAGTGAACCACTTCCAGCTGGCCAGGGGGACCAAGTGTTACAATGGCAGCACCAAGCCCGAAGACTGGTTGAGTGACTATGTCACGGCCGTGCACATTGCAGGCGGCAACCGGAGATGGGCTGTGCGGTATGTTCCGCAAATGCTTGAGGGTCCAGCTCGGACTTGGCTCAACAACCTGCCCCCAAGGACAGTATCAATTGCTGGCTGGACTTCTCGGAGGCCTTCATTAGCAACTTCACCAGCACTTACAAGAGGCCGAATAGGCCGCAGCAGTTGTCCGCTTGCAAGCAGCGGGAAGACGAGACCGACCGCGAGTATCTTACTCGGTGGAGCACCTTGAGGAACACCTGTGAAGGTGTGAATGGGGCCCAAGCCATTACTTGGTTTGCGCAGGGTTGCAGGCATGGCAGCATGTTGTGGCAGAAGCTGCAGCGCGAGATGCCGAGTACTCTCGCCGAGACCATCAAGATCGCGGACATGTATGCACTCGGCGACCCAACTCAGCCTCTGATGGACTCCCCCGAGCCGAGAAGGAACTACAACAGCAACAAGCGCGATGATTTCCGCAACAAGCGCAGAGGGGACCGGATTGATACTCGGTATGACCCCGAGGAGGTGAATGTTGTGACTACGGCTGCTGGGAGTCGCCAAAGGCAAAAAACTGCTGGAGCCCAGTACGGGCAAAACCAGAATCAGGGCCAAGGCATCAAGAAGCCGTAATGCTCCCCAGCAGGGTAGCGGCAACCCGGATCCTGCTCCGAACTTTGTCTTTGGGAGCATGAGGGATGGCCCGTGCAGCTTCCATACTCGGCATCCGGCCAGGCCAGCCAACCACACTACTCGGCAGCGCAGCTGGTGGGAACAGATCAAGAATGAGGGCCTGCCCCCTCCTCCTCCTCTGCCAGCTGCGAATGCCAATGTGCAGCCAGCTCGGGCGCCTGCTCCCAGGCCTGCAGCTTTCCCGAGAAGAGAGAACGTGAACCAGGTGGCTTTAGGAGCCAACCGCAACTTCAACAACGACCGCTACCGCTACAACAACAACGACCGCAACCGCAACTACTACACCCGCAACAACAACAGGAACAACAACAACAACAACAACCAATGTAACAACAACAACGGCAACAAGGGCGGTGGAGACCGCAACCAGTACCAGGAACACCACGAGAGCTACATGATCTTCACCTCTGAGCCCTCCGACAAGCAGTCTCTGCACAGGCGTGCAATGGAGGTCAATGCTGTGATTCCTGCTGTGCCCCACTACCTGCACTGGTGCAACCAAGAGATCACTTGGTCCAGAGCTGATCATCCTAAGGTGATGCCCAACCCGGGTAGCTATGCTTTGGTGGTGGATCCCACCTTCTTGGGCGCTCAGAAGAATGTCAGATTCAGCAAGGTGCTGATTGACAACGGCAGCCGCATCAACATTGTGTACAGGGACACACTCGAGAAGCTCGGGATGGCCGAGAACACGCTGCTACCCAGCAGGACCACTTTCCATGGCATTGTGCCGGGAGTGTCTTGCTCTCCAATCGGCCGCCTCTGATAGACGTCCTATTCGGCACCAGGGAGAACTGCCGCACTGAGAGCTTGGCCTTCGAGGTGGTTGACCACCAGAGCCCATACCATGCCCTACTCGGTAGGCCTGCTCTCAGCAAGTTCATGGCTTCAACCCATGCTGCATACTTGAAGATGAAGATCCCTGGTCCCAATGGAGTGATCACCATCTCGGGTGACTACAAGAAGTCCATGGAGTGTGCCTCTGCTGGTTCCCAGCTGGGGGAATCCATGGTCATTGCTGCCGAGAAGAAGAAGATGTACGAGGTGGTGGCTATGGCGCAAGCAGTGCAAGGTGGTGCGCCTGGCATGCCGAGTACCCATTACGGGACTGCGTTCCAGGCGTCCCAGGAGACAAAGAAGGTCCAGGTTGATCCTGAGTTCCCAGACCGTGTTGCCATCATTGGAGCCGGGCCGGGAGAGAAATAGGAAAGCGAGCTCATCCACTTCCTCCGTGAGAATCGAGACGTGTTTGCCTGGTCCAATGAGGATTTGCCGGGTGTCCCGAGGGAGTTGGTTGAGCACTCGCTACATGTGCGGCATGATGCCAAGCCAGTGAAGCAGGCGATGCGCCGCTTTGGCGATGAGAGAAGGAAGGCTATCGGTGATCAGATCACCAAGTTGCTGATAAGCAACTTTATCATGGAGGTTTTGCATCCGGACTGGCTAGCCAACCCGGTTATGGTTGAGAAGAAGAAGGAGGATCCAAAGGCGGATACCGCTTGGCGCATGTGCGTGGACTACACCGACCTAAACAAGGCCTGCCCCAAGGATCCCTTTCCGCTACCCCATAGATCAGGTGATCGATTCCACTGCTGGTTGTGAGCTTTTGTCTTTCATAGATGTCTACTCTGGTTTTCATCAGATAGCTCTCAACCCTGCTGGTCAAATAAAGACTGCCTTTATTACCCCGTACGGGGCTTATTGCTATCGTGTCATGTGCTTTGGGTTGCGGAATGCTGGGGCTAGCTATCAGAGATGCATGCAGAAATGCTTGCATGATCAAATTGGCAAAAATGTGCAGGTGTACGTAGATGACATTGTCATCAAAACGAATAAAACACATACTCTGCTTAGTGACATTGAGGAAACATTTGCCAACTTGCGCAAGTACAAGATGAAGTTGAATCCGACTAAATGCACCTTTGGCGTCCCGGCTGGCAAGCTACTCGGCTTCTTGGTATCCAGTCGGGGCATTGAGGCCAATCCTTCAAAGATAAAAGCTATAGAGAGCATGTCTTTGCCGAGATCACTGAAGGATGTGCAAAAGTTCACTGGCTGTTTGGCTTCTCTGAGCCGCTTCCTAGGCAGAATGAGCGAGAAGGCCTTGCCTCTGTATCAGTTGATGAAGAAGAGCGACAAGTTCGTCTGGACACTGCAAGATGATGTGGCATTCAAGGAGCTGAAAGCCATGCTGGGTAGCGCTCCCATCTTGGCTAGTCCGCTACCCAAAGATCCAATGCTGCTGTACATTGCTGCGACTAACCGAGTGGTCAGCGTTGTGATTGTGGTGGAGAGAGAAGAGGAAGGCAAGACTGTGTAGCGGCTAGTATACTATCTCAGTGAGGTGCTGTCCAGCTCCAAGCAAAACTACCCGCATTACCAGAAGATGACTTACGGCGTGTACCTGGGCGCCAAGAAACTGAAGCACTATTTCCAAGAGCATCCTATCACTGTGGTGAGTTCTGCTCCCATCTCGGACATCATGGGCAACAAGGAGGCAAGTGGCAGAGTAGCCAAGTGGGAGATTGAGCTAGCCGCGTACGCTCCTGCGTATGCGAGAAGAGAAGCCATCAAGTCACAGATCCTGGCAGATTTTCTGGTGGATTGGGCTGAGGTGCAGTACGAGCCTCCTACTCCGGTAGCCAACTACTGGAAGATGCATTTTGATGGCTCCAAGGTGAAGGAGGGCTTGGGTGCTGGCGTGGTGCTCACGTCACCCAAGCGTGATCAACTCAAGTACGTGCTGCAAATTCATTTCAAGGCATCCAACAATGTAGCAGAGTACGAGGCCGTGGTACACGGTTTGAAGGTGGCCAAGGAGGTTGGCGTCCAGCGCATTGTATGCTATGGCACGACTCGGATCTGGTTTGTGCAACAAGTTTCAGGCACTTGGAATGCTCTGGATGCCAACATGGCTTCATATCGGTTCTTGGTGCAAACCATGACTGGATTCTTTGAAAGGTGCGAGTTCAAGCACATCCACCAAGCAGAGAATGATGCAGCTGATGAGCTGTCCAAGTTGGGGTCTTCTCGGCAGTACATCCCGGCTGGGATTGCCTTGGAGCATTTGTGAAAGCCATCTATCAAGCCATCCCCCAACTCGGAATCCATTTTGTTCCTTCTTGGCCTGGTGAGGAAGCTGTTCCCATGGAGATTGACTGGGAGGTTGCAAAAGGGAACCCGGGGACTGCCGTCTCCATCCCGGGGACTGGCGCCTACAACCCGGGGACTGTCCCTCCTTACTCGGGGACTGTCGCATTCATTGAGGGGGTTCTTGCCGCGTGCACAAGGTCTCGGGGACTCGTCCCCAACTCAGAAGAAGAGGAAGTGGTGGTTGGTCCGATGGAAGTGGACGAACCAGTGTTTCCCATCCGGGGGACGCCGAGTTGGGCTTTGCCCATATTATCCTTTCTAAAGAACGGCACCTTGCCGAGTGATGAGGTTACCTCAAGGCAAATTCAGAGAAGATCCAAGGGCTATACAATATTCAGAGATGAAGAAATTTTGGTGGAGATACACCAAGGAGAATGCGGGCATCACGCTTCTTCTCGGGCTCTGTTCAACAAGGCTTTTCGGCATGGTTTCTTTTGGCTCACTGCCTTGAAGCAAGCTGAAGATATAGTGAGAAAGTGCAATGGCTGCCAAAGATTTGCAAGTAAGATTCATATGCCAGCTTCCGAGTTGAAGACCATTCCTATTACTTGGACATTTTTTGTTTGGTGCTTGGATATGGTGGGCCCTTTTAAGCCGGCTAGAGGCAACATGACTCATATATTGGTCATGGTTGACAAGTTCACCAAGTGGATCGAGGTGAGGCCTATTCGGAAGTGTGATGGAACCACTGCTATGAGTTTTCTGAAGGATGTGATCCTGAGATATGGCTACCCGCACAGCATTATCACTGACAATGGCACAAACTTTGCTGAGGGTGTATTTGTGAGGTTCTGCAGAGATAAGCATATTCGGCTAGATGTTGCATCTATTGCGCATCCCGTCTCCAATGGGCAAGTGGAAAGAGCAAATGGCATGGTGTATCAGGCATAAAGCCAAGGCTGATTGAGCCGCTACTGAAAACACCTGGGTGTTGGCTAGACGAGTTGCCAGCGGTGTTGTGGAGTCTAAGGACTACCCCTAACCGGTCAACCGGCTACACTCCATTCTTTCTGGTTTATGGAGATGAGGTTGTGCTGCCCACTGACCTAGAGCATGACTCGCCCCGTGTAACGCTCTACACTGAGGCAGAGGCTAGAGAAGCTCGAGAAAATGACGTTGACCTGCTGGAAGAAGCAAGAGAGCTAACTCTGTCACGTTCAGCTGTTTACCAGCAAAACTTGAGGCGTTATCATAGCCGGAAAGTGAACCCAAGGGTTTTCTGAGAAGGAGACATGGTGCTTAGGCTTGTGCAACGCACATCCGGGATGCACAAGCTTTCTCCTCCATGGGAAGGGCCACTCATTGTGAGCAAGGCTTTACACAATGATGCCTATTATCTTATCGACGCATAGCCACCCCAGAAGAACAGGCCGGATAGAGCAGGAGAGGAATCTAAGCGCCCCTGGAATGTAGCTCTACTTCGACGTTTTCACTCATGAGCAAACTGTGTATGTATCTCCTTATTCGAGTTAAACTCCTATTCGGCAATCTGAAATTGAACTCGGGGACTGCCCTCGTCAAAATTGTTCCTTGTGTTTACTCTGTTTCTCTTTGTCTATTCGGTTGAACCACTTAGAATTTCAAAAGCATACAAAGTAGTGTGTTTAAACTCACCGGACACTCTGCGACTCTGCTGCTGTCCGCAACCTGGCTTCATGGCAAGCCAGAGAACAAGCCAAAGAGTCAATGAACACATAAAAAATTGCAAAGGAAAGTAAGCGTGTGGCAACCGAATAGAGTGTTTTTTACTGTTTTTCTTTCCGGCTAAGTGGTGGGCAGCGTTACTATGATTTTTCTAAGTGGCTAAGTATTTGAAACTCCTACTTTGAACTCTTGTGACTCGACTACCAACAAAGCAACAAGTTGCAGGTAAGAGCTGAGATAAAAAGGAAGAGCGGATAAAAAATGCAACTCGGGGACTTGCATAATAACGCAACCCGGCATTGAGCCAGAGATGCTAAGAACTTCAACTGAAAATAAAATTGAGTAGCAACAGAAGACTTAATAGTTTGATACATGTGCACCCGGCATCCCGGGGATCTGATAAAAGTTCTAGAGGATAAGTGTTTTCAGGAGTCACTCCTTGGAGGTAGCGGTGTTGTCCGCAGCTTTGCCATCATCTTCAGCCTTCTCGGCGTCAGCATCAGCCTTGGCGCTCTCGGCATCTGCGTCCGTGTTGGCGTTGGCGGCTTGCTCTGAGGTTGCCGTGGCGACGGAGATGGGATCCGTGGCCGAGGTCGATGCGGCAGCCTGGAAGCTGCTGCTGGTCGCGCCCAACTCGGGAGCCGCCTGTTGGATCACCATCTCGGTGGTGATGGTGGGCTCCTCGACGTAGGTTTCCAGCTTCTCGACTTCAACATCAACCTTGGCCTTGCCCTTTCCCTTCTCGGCAGCTCCTTTCGCGGCACCTTCTTCGAAGAAGCTCAAGTCATCTGACTCGGTGTCCTCATCGTCATCGTCATCCTCGTCCTCCTCTTCAGTATCTGGCTCGGGGAGGCCGTCGATGAAGGTGGCGGTGTCCGCGTAGGAGGCTACCTCGTAGGTTGCTGCCTTCCGGCGAGCAATGCATTCGGGATCCTTGGACCACTTGGAGTCTTGGCGCATCTCAATAATCCTGGCAAGATCGAGGTTCTCATACCAGCTGCAAATGAAGTGAAGAAGTTCATCCGCTCCTGCCCGAGCTGCTGAGCCGCGCCACTTTTTCAACTCGGCCTTCACGCCGTCCAGCTTCTCGGCAAGCGCGCTGAAGTTGTTCGGCGCAACTTGATCAGGCCAGAACAGGTCGTGGAGCTTGTAGGCAGTGGACACCATGGTGGTGCCCAAGCCTCTGAGTTGGCGAAGCTGCGACTTGATGTTCAGAAGATTGTCGTTGACGCTGGACTTAGTGTCGACAGGCATCCCGGAATCAGCTCGGAGCTGCTGTGCCTTTGCCAAAGCAGGAGTGCTGGCGGCGCGGAGATCAGGGAAGATATCTAGAGCGAAACCAATAAAAGTTAGAAATGGAGGTTGAAAAGAGATGAAACCAAGAAGGAAGATTGAGAGGAAAAGCAAGCCAAGTAGCGGAGAAGAGAAAAAGCTAAGTCCCGAGAAGAGAAAACTTACGCCTAAGATCCACCAGCAGTGCGTCCAGCTTGATCTTCCAACTCTCTTCGTCAGCAATATGCCGGTCCTCAACCTGGCGTGCGGTGGCGAGCTGGAGCATAAGTTGCGAGTTGTGATCCTTCAGCACCTTGATCTCTGTCTCAAGCGCTTTCTTTGTGGCTTTGGCTGTGGTCTCGGTCTCCAGGGCATCCTCAAGAGCTGATGTCAACTTCACTTGCATCTCTTCGAACTTGGCGCGCTCGGCGTTGCGTTCCTTCTTGAGCTCGGCATCTCGGGTGGCCAACTGCTGCTGCACCTCGGCAGGCATCAAGCAGTTGAGATGCTCCTCCCGGAATTTCTTGTATTCTTCTGCAGAGAGAACAGCAAGGTTAGCAGAGAAACCAAGTAAAGGAAGACGCAATGACAGAGAAGCTGGCAGCTCACCTTCCAGATGCTTGATTTTACTCTCAGCAGAGGAAGAGAAGACATGGTAGTGCTCATGCTGCTCCTGCAGTTCTTTGAATTTGCCTGCAGAGTAAACAAGAGTTATAGCAAAAAGCAAACGCGGGCGTAAACACAAAACGCACAAACCGAATAGCTAAAAGCTTACCTTCAATCTCAGAGAGTTGGAGAGCGCGGTCTAGTGCCGCCTGCTCCAACGCGGCATCATCTTTGCGCTCAGCTTCAAGAGCAGTGATGCGGTTCTTGGCTATGCTGTGGTTCCAGAGCAGCCGGCGGAAGATGTTGGTCCGTTTCAGGAGGCTATTCTGTGGAAGAGAAGAAAAAGAGTTAGAGATTTTTTGAAGATTTGACCCGAGAAGACGGCAACTCGGTTGAGTACCCGTCTACTCGGCCCGAATCTCGGGGACTGGGGAATAGCTAAGAGGAAAAGAAGAGAAGAAGGAAAGAAAAACCGCAACTCGGAAAAGCAAGAAAACACTTACAGCGTATGTCTGCTCAACGTCCTCGGCGGCTTTGCGCAGGCAGAAAAGCTTCCCGGCTAGCGTGCAGGTCTCGGAGGCAACGGTCATTGGAGTAGTGCCGATGTCGGCCTTGTTCCAGTCGATGCGGTAATGGTCAACCGTGCCCAGCGTGTTGCCGTTCCACTTCTCGACGCTGAGAGCGTCGCTCTCCTAGACCTTGTCCACGAAGCCTACCCGGTCCACGACCGCGGCTAGCCCCTCTGACTGGATGTCGTCCTCACCAGCTTCGCGCGAGTAGAACTCAATGGGTTTCTTGGCTTTGAGCTTGGCGTCCACTGCCTTGGCCTGGCCGTCCTTCAAAGCGGAGAGCCGCTTCTCGCCTTTGGTTAGGGAGATGATGTGTTGCTTGGACACAGACAGCAGGTATGATGGCCAACTGCCTTGTGCCCGAGCAGCACCTTCAGCACTTGACCCTTCGACTGGGCCAGAGGATCCACCAGCAGCGCCGGTGGTGAGTTGTGTGCTCGTTGGTGCTTTGGGTGGTGGCATCAGATCTCCGAGCTGCACAACCTTGCGCAGCGGATTCTTCCGCATAGCTACAGCTTCAGGCTTGGCGGTCTTCTTGCCGGTGTCCGCCCGAGAAGCGGGAGGAGGCACTGGGCGTGCAGCGGGAGGAGGCATCAGGTGAGATGCGGTCTTGGTTGTCTTCTGTTTCGGGGGAGGGCTTGGTGCGGTTGGTAGAGTAGCCTGCTGGGTAGGCGGCACAAGGGGCCGGCTACCCTGCGCAGCATCTGGCTGCGCCTGGCTCTGGAGCACGGGCTCCACCACAGTCTTCTCAACCCGCTGCTCGGCAGCGGGATCAGGTCTTGCATCAACTTGTTCTTCTACCCGCGGCCTGGCCGCGGGGTCTTCGTGAGCTGCAGCTTGTTCTTCCTGCTGCTCGGTGTTGTCAACCGGCCGCTCAAGGGCGGCACGGTCCTGGTTCTCGGCTTCTTGTTCAGCATTCTCCCCAGCTGTAGTAGCTGGGGGAGAGGGAGGCGTCTCATCCTGAGCAGCATCCTGCGTACTCTGGTACGCGTTGGTCTGCTGCTCCAAGTCCTCGACATCTTGGTCACTAGCGCCCTTGTTATCGGCGCCAGCGTCTTCTTCTTCTAGCTTCACCGGGGAGGGTGCACGCGCCCTAGCCCGCGGTGCTGGCTCGTCTTCGTCCTCGGAGAGCTCATTGAGCTTCTCGAGGTCCATGGCAGGTTTTCTCTTGGTACGAGTGGGGGCAGCGGCCGCGGAAGCATCCAGAGGATCGCTGGATGAGAAGAAAGAAAGAGTTTAGAAAGAGACAGAGAGCAGAACAGCGAGAAGCAGTAAGCGAGTTGGTGTTTGGATGGAACAACTTACCCTTTGCGTGTAGGGGGTGGCCTTCTGTTGGTGGTGAGCTTCTTGCCACCCGTCTTCTTCGTCTTCTTGGCAGCAGGCTCTTGGGCACCGCTGCCCGCGCTCTTCCGGGTTGTGGGAGCAGCCACTGAAAGAGGCTGGAAATCCATGGGCTCCTCGTCCTCCTCGTGCTCGGCATCCTCTGCAGAGAAGAGAAACGGGATTCAGAAACAGAGAAGGAAGTCGGCACACACTACTCGAGATCAGAATGGTGAATTTGGTCACCTTCGTCATCCTCGGACCAATCCCGGATAGACGCGTCGACTCGGTGCTTACCGGGCTGAGTGGCATGCGGGATGCAGAGAGTGTCTTGGGTGTTGTAGGCCTTCTCGTCGTCCTCTTCCCAGTCATCGTGCCAGTTGCCCTCGAAGACCTCCTCGTCCTCTTCTAGCTGACGATCAATGTGCTGTGAAGACAAACAGATGGCACTGTAAGTTGAGTTCTCGACTATGGAGTTCTACCCGGTATAGCATGCAAACACAAACCATATTTGGCTAAGTATTTCTACCTGACAAGGCATGCAAACATAAAGCATATAAAGCCAAAGGGGTATTCTGTGATATCCTACTCGGAATGGCATGCAAACACAAAGCATATTCAGCCAAGGATTTCTATTCGGAATGGCATGCAAACACAAAGCATAAATCAGCCTAGGTTTTCTATTCGGCATGGCATGCAAACACAAAGCATAAAAAGCCAACAGGTTACTTATGATGTCCTACTTGGTACAGCATGCAAACACTAAGCATACAGAGCTGAGAAACCATCTACTCGGTATCAAAGTGCAGAGATAAAGCACCAAGTACTAACCTGTCCGATGCGCTTGGTTCGGCTATACGGCTCGAAGCCGTACAGCCAATCGTCCTTCAGCGTGGTGTGCATGATGGACCGGGCCCAGACTGCCACCTCCGACTTGGTGAGCTCGAAGGTTGTGGTCCTTGTGTAGTCACGGGGTCCCCCCATGTAGCACATCTTGTGCGAGCGGCGCCGAAGCGGGAGTACCCGGCGCGAGATCCAGCAGGCGATTGGATCATCGTGGAGCAGCCCCTCCTCGCGCAACTCGGACAGGCGCCGCTCTACCTGGATGACGTCCTCGATGGTGTTCCTCGGGTGGTAGCCCCAGTTCTGCTGAGTAGGCAGGGCATTCTGGAACTTGGGAAGGCCTATCCGGTCCTGGATTGGCTTCCCGACTTCAGTGGCTACGTTCTTCACGTAGAGAAAGTTGCGCTGCCACTTGCGCACGGATTCCAGTCCCTTGGCTCAGGGATGGCTACCCGTCGTCCGCTGCAGCATCATCGCACATCCGGTTTGGGTCATGGCACGGGCGCTATCTGTTTTACCCAGATTGGGGATGCTTTGTTTGCGGAGAAAGAAATAGCGTGCCCACGTGTGGATTGTTGGGTACACGCCAAGGAAAGCCTCACACACCACGGAGTGGGTGGAGAGCATGATAAGGGCATTTGGAGGAAGGTGGTGTGGCTGAAGGCCAAAATGATTAAGGAATTTTGCAAAGAAATCAGAGACCGGGAGGCCGAAGCCGCGCTTGAAATGCGCAAGGAAGACCACGTACTCGTCCTTTTCAGGCTTGGGTACGATTTCCGTACCTGGGTGGCGGTAGGTCACGCCGGGAGGCACGCGGAGCGTGTTCACGAGCCATTGGAAATCGTCGGCGATGACCTCGGAGCCTTCCCAGCCGGCGCGGGCGGCGGCGTCGTCGTCTCCGTGAGCGGCCATCGCGACAGAGATGCGCGGTGAAGATTTGGAGGCGGAGGCGCGAGTGGGAAATGTGGATCGGAGTGTGGAAGCTCGGGGATCTCTCTCTCTCTCCGGCGGCGCGTGGAGCAGCGGCGCGGCAAGAGGTTACGGTGGCGGTGCGCTCGGCGGCGACGGAGAGACGAAGAGGCAAGAGATAGGAATGAGCAGGAAAGAGAAGAAGAAGGCATCGAGGGGGTATTTATCTTCCTCCTCGAGTTGCCGTTTCCAGCGGAATAGTCGGGATCAACCGTGCACAGAGATCGTGCGGCGTGGGCTGCGCGCCGGTTAGAAACGCACACAGCGCATATTGCACGCGTAACGGGCGCAGTTAATCCCACGTCGAGATCGTGGGCGAATTAGTGCGGTTGAAGTGACTTTACGGGCTAGTGGGCCCGAGGTGCAGTTATTGGCGCGTGGCCTGCAATGTTCGAGGCACCGAGGCGTCGGGGGTACGGGGGCGTGACACGTGCCCCGTAGCGACATGCAGAGGCGGATTCGCACCGTTGAAGCGGGATTGTGTTTCGGGATTTCGCTACGTCCTTTTACTCGGCATCAGAGAAGAGAGACAGTGCTACTCGGAGAAGAAGAGATTCAGGCAAGAGTTAAGGGCTACATGGAGAGGCTACTCGGCCTTTTACAGTACGAAGACAAGATTTGTTTTTAAGCTGGCAGGGCCCAGTGAACAAGTTCGCCGGACTCTACCAGCTTCGGGGACTAATGTCGGGGGGTTACCCCCGAGTAGGGGTAAGGCAAGTGCTAAAGGCAAGATCAGAAGGGCTATTTGACTGAGTAGGCTGGCTACCCGGTACTTGCTACCCGGTAGACTGCTATCCGGTCGTATCCACCAATGGCCAGAAGGAAGAATCAAGGAAGTTACATCCCTCCGAGTAGAGGAGTTGGTCCGAGTAGAGGGAGTGGTTTCCTACTCAGGCCAGAAGTCAATGGAGCCGTTCTGACAAAGGATCCTGCGTATCCTGTGTCCGTACGGCGTGCGGTTCAACTTACGGAGCGCGTGATTATCCGCGCTACGGCGTGGCTACAGTGCGGTAGGCGCCTGTCAAGTCCTGTCACTGACAGAGGGGACAGGACAGGGCTAGGGGCCTACCCTATCTCACTGACAAGGGTGGACAGGTCCCATCTCCGAACGGCGCGACGACTTACGGGGCAAGCGTCAGCGGGAACCCGGAGGCGTGCGCGGTTCTGCAGTGCTCCTGTCCCATCAAGCTGTACCTTTTAGTCTTATTCTATCCGGCCGGGCACCAGTATATAAGGTGCCCTGCCTCCTCATGTGAGAGGTTCGCTGCGCACTCGTTATACTTTCCAGAGGCAACACTTAGAGAGAGCTTGAGCGTAGAGTGCTACTCGGCTGAAGGCCTGAACTGTACTGTGGCTACTCGGTAAACACCATATAAAGAGAGAGGCAGGAGTAGGGGTGTTACCTCCACACGAGGGCCCTGAACCTGGGTAAGATCTTGTTGTCTGCAGTGTTCTTGACGTACCACACGCGGCTACTCGCCGTGTGATCCCTCCCTGAGCACCTCCAGCGTCCATCGGCCCCAACTTTAGCCATCCCATGGCATCTGCCGTGATACCACCACGACA